>VOQJ01025654.1:0-13935 GCA_015052665.1 Apistogramma diplotaenia | reverse complement strand
AATCTATATCAATGTACACACACACACACACACACACACACACACACACACACACACACACACACACACACACACACAAACACACACACACACAAACACACACACACACACACACACACACACACACACACACACACACACACACACACACACACACACACACACACACACACACACACACACACACACACACACACACACACACACACACACACACACACACACACACACACACACACACACCTATAATGGCAGATATCCAAAGAAGTATCTCAAATATGAATAATTGGACACTACCAGGCCTGACATAAATTACACCTCCTTGCTAAAGAAAAAAACAGCACTCCATGCTGTGAATGGATAAGACATACCCAGAACAGCTGACTAAAGGCCGGGCAGTCCTGATCTGCCAGGTCCCATCCATCTACCAGCCATTAACCTGCCTCAGGACAACATGGAAGCTTGGAACCAACATAGGGGCTAAATTGAAAATGTACATGGCTCAAAAAATGAACCAGAAAGGAATTGGTAGTAACACCAGAGGAGCAAAACACTACCTACTGGTAGATAGAGCAGTCATTCAGGTTGGTCAGTCTGTAAGACCAGAAAATGAAAATGGCCACAATTGATTCAGAAAATCAGTGAGAACAATAACCATCATAGAAGGACAGGTACCACCAGCAGAGAGATGTGGTTGATTCAGTTCAATTCGATTTAATTCAATTCATGTAGCACTAAATCACAATAAACAGTTGCCTAACTTAGAAAAACAACCCCCTATGAGCAAGCATTTGGCAACAGTGGCAAGGAAAAACTCCCATTTAACAGGAAGAAACCTCCAACAGAACCAGGGAGGGGCAGCCATCTGTTGCAACCGGTTGAGAGTGAGGGGAGGGAGACAAGAGAAAAGACGTACTGTGGAAGAGAGCCAGAAATTAATAATAACTAATGATTAAGTGAGTGGAGTATAAACACACAGAAAATGAAAAGTGAGTGAAAAATAAATATTTGTTGCATCATCTTACACGCTAAACTCTTCCGGGTGAACGCTGGCGGGTCTGGCTGCCGCTACGCTGGAGTGTGTTCGTGTGCTCGCTACTTCGCAGTTTGATTTTCGCGGACTCGGTGTTTCGCAGGTTTTCAATGAATATTAGTAATGGTTACCGTCGCTTCTTGTTTTCTTTTGTTAGCGCTCGGCTACCTCTCTCTCCGCTCGTCCATTTCACATTATTAAGGTTAGTAAGGGAATGGGAAAGTGTTATGTAGTGTAGTTTCTGCAAGTTTAATAGTGTGTTTATCCCAAAGGTGCTCTGTCACCATAATCCCTCCTCCACCAAACTTTACACAATGCAGTCAGGGAAGCACCATTCCCCAAATCCAGACTTGTGCATCAGTTTGCCAGCTGGAGATGCATGATTCGTCACTCCAGAGAACATGTCTCCACTGCTATACGGTCCATTGGTGGCTAGCTTTACGTCCCTGCATCTGACATTTGGCATTGTGCTTGGATGCAGCTGCTCAGCCTTGGAAACCCATTCCATGAAGCTCTCGATGCACTGTTCATGAGTCTGTAGTGACGGACTCTGCAGAAAGTTGGCGACCTCTGTGCAGTTTGCACGTCAGTTGACCCCACGCAGACACGGGGAGGACATGCAAACGTCACACAGAGGGAAAGGCCTGGGCCAAGGTGGAATTGAACCCAGACCTTGGCCCAATCCAGATGTCATTCTCTGTGAGGCAGCAGTGCTAACCACCACGCCACCGTGCCGCCCGCCATCAAATTTTTAATTACCTAGTTATTTTATTAAAATGGTACTATTTCTTAGTTTAAACATTTGATATGTTTTCTTTTTGCTGTTCTGAATAAAACATCTTACAAAGCATCCCATTTTTTTGGAATTGGGGTTGCAACAGATAATCAAGAAATTGTTAACATCACTAAAAATGTCTTGTTCTTGTTGCAGCAAGTCCCTGCCTCAGTAGCCCGTGTTTGAATGAAGGAACGTGTCAGGAGTCTGGCGACACATACACCTGTCTGTGTGCAGAAGGATTTGAAGGCACAAACTGTGAGATGGAGATAATACCACCAACAGGAGGACTGGGTATGGCCTCAAAACATTACTGCCTCTCTTTAAAGTTTGCACATTTCAATCATAATGACATTTAAGACAAGAGTCAAACTTGTATGGTTATACTTGACATTCAAGTATCTTCGTCAAGCATCTCCTGCATACACTTTTAGCAAGATATCAGCAGACCACAAGCCCTTTGTGCCAGGACACAGAGCAATACCAGGAAATAAAAGGAAGTAGGATGAGGACTCCCTTTAAGTTCTGTCATTTGCAAAATTCCACCAGTTTATTTTTTGTAGTTTTTATTGTTTGTTGGTTTTTGCCTTTGATGGAAGGCTTTTGTAAATGGAGTCTCTTTGAGGTGCAATCACAACAAAAAGAAACATTTTAGATAACAGCACAACTGCAAACACAACATTTTAGAAAACACAACAAGAAAATTGAAAACACAATATTTCACTTCCACATTTTCTTATGGCATTTCCCATTTCTATACTACTCTGTCTGTCTGTGGCTTAGACTGAGTTTAGAGGATGGTAAAGGAGACTAAAACGTGTGGAAAAGTTTTAACATATGGTACTAACAACTTTTAAACATAGAGTGCATGCTTTTTAACTAGACAAAATATCTATTGTTTATAATGTTGAACTATTTTCACTAGGATGACCTGATATATCAGTCAAATATTGGCCTTTCTGACTGAAATGTAAGTTTATTAACCAACTGTAGTGATTAACATAACCACAACAGGATTCAAAGTGGTATTTTAATACCAAAATATGTTTAAAGCACATTACAGGGTAAATTTGTTCAAATCTGGTCAGTGAGACTAGCGCATAGCATATGTGCTCCACAAACTGTTTCTTAAGTGTCAGAGGCTCTAACATAATTGTTGTGTGTTCACAGAAACTAAGTGGATTATCCTGATTGCAGTCTTGGTCCCAGTCGCTGTCATCATCATCATTGTGACTACCATTGTGTGCGTTTGCAGAAACAAAGCCAAGTGAGTCTAAACATGTGCATTTGTGGGCATGCACTGTCTGACATTCAAAGAAGGGGTGCTCTTCTTTATAAATACACTTATAAAACATGAAATATAATAACTTTATACATGCATATGGTGACCTCTCTAAACTCAGTTTTCCTCATCTCAGGAAAAAGAAGAATAAGGAGAAAAATATCAGCATGAGATCAAATGGTAAGGATCAGTCAAGAAATTAAATTAGCATTTTTTAAATAAAAAAATTATAAATGTGATACTGCTAGATGCACATTTAGTTACTGTAATGATTGTTATTGCTGCTAGTAGTAAATGGATTAGTTTTTCTACTCAAAGCGTTTATACAACTCTTTCCGAGTAGTAGATGACCTGCTCTCCTTTCTGAGCCACAGCTGCCTCAGTATTGTTCATTGTAGTACTGTTTCCATGATATCACTTTAAACATATTCTTACAGTATTTCTGAATTGCTAAAAAACATTTCCTGAGTCCACAACCCATTTTCTCACAACACAAATCTAAAAAGTCAAGCTAATTTCACAAAACCCCAGACTTTCCTGCCAAAATTAAACCATCACTGCAAAAATCGATGACCTGTCTGCAAAACTAAACACCGTGGTCAGGTCACACACAGCAAGTGAAAAACACATTTTTAAAAACACCATCTGTTACACACTACATCAAAGAATTTAAGACACAGCATCCAGGACATGCAGTCAGCAGAAAATGTTTATTTCAAATGTGTCATGAGTGATATGACAGTGCTGCCTGTGGGAAAAAAAATAAAAAGTATATGAAAAGCACAGCACTGTAGGACACAGACCCAGTCTGCACCATCATGTCTCTGTGAGGGGTGCGGCCGGAGGACCTCATCCACATCACATGTAAATAGCTCTGCTTAAACTTGCATTAAAACAAGATTAGATATGCATTAATATGCAAATCTCCCCGTAGTGGGGTCATTAAAGTTGATCTCATCTTACTCATTACTTTCAAAAGTCCTGCAGGTGTCATTTACATCCAGCTGGAGAAAGTTTACACCTCAGCAGTATTATGCTACTGATTTCTGACATTTAAGATTCACTTGTGTTAATAACTTAATAACCAGCTGTGTATTACTGGAGGAATTGTCTTTAGTAGTCTCCTTGTGTGTTGAGCATCTGTAAGCATCACAGCTAATGTACAAAACATTTGTGAGTCCTAACTCTGCTGCTCTAATATCTTTCCCATGTTTTCTCTTTCAGGTGTTCCATATACAAGCTTAGATAAGCAGAAAGAAGAGAAAGTCACTGCTCTGTGATGAAAATGTTGTTGTTTTTTTTTACTTATTTAATATGTAATTCAAAGAGGAGTAAAAATGAAGCAAAACATTATTTGCTGTGTTTTTGATGTTAATATTCTCTGTTGTTTGCATACACATTTGTTTTTTTTAAACTTTTACTTGATTATATCTTTAGGTGAATGTGAATGAATGTTTAATTAAATTAATAGCTCAAACCTGTGTGCTTCTTGCAGTCTTTGTGTTCCTAAAATGATTTAAAAAGTGACATTTAAGATAGCAAGACATCCTTCATATCTTAAGGAAATTGGGAAAAATTCACTAGCCGGATGCTGGATCATATTCAAGGAGATATTTAATACACATACACGTCAAATGTTGCAGAGTACTCAAAAATGGCTAAGCTGACTAATACAATCAGTCGCTGCAGCTTCACACAAGTCTGACACCATTATCTATCATAATCTAACTTTTATACTCAGAGTTGGACAAACCTGTTACGCAGTTATTGGGACATGCAGGGTTTCACAAGGCATAACATTTAAAATCATTCTTCGACAAACAATATAATCTGAGTTTTCAAAATTCACTTTTTAACATTTCTATTTTCGGATACATGTATTCAAATTATTTTCATATTGTTTTTATTGTATTTACACAGCATCCTATTTGCTTAGACAGCAGGGTGTAGAGTGCATGAGTAATAATTCATATACTGAGTCCAGAGACTGAATGCATGTTTCCTCTTGGAATAAAATAGAAATTTTCTATAGGTGAAAAAATAGATTAGTATATTTGCTTGCTGATGTACATACCTGTCTTGCCAGGCAACCCAAAAGGTTGTTTCAACTTCAAAGGGCCAGGGTAAAAAATAAAGTTAAACACACGAATGTGTTTAACTTTATTGGCTTCTCTTCATTGGCTCCCTGTTAAATCTAGAATATAATAATTTAAAATTCTTCTCCTCACATACAAGGTCTTGAATAATCAGGCCCCATCTTATCTTAAAGACCTCATAGTACCATATCACCCCAGCAGAGCACTTCGCTCTCAGACTGCTGGCTTACTTGTGGTTGCTAGGATACTTAAGAGTAGAATGGGAGGCACAGCCTTCAGCTTTCAGGCCCCTCTTCTGTGGAACCAGCTCCCAATTTGGATTCAGGAGACAGACAGGTGACCCTGAACTATCCCTTAGTTAGGCTGCAATAGGTCAAAAATTAATAATAAAATTGGACACACACACGCACACACACACAAAACAAAGACAAAGCAGACCGTTTTGTGACCCAACGTAGAAAACACGAAATAAAGGAACCTTTTGACTGATACTTGTTAGTTGCACTGGAAAACTATCAGGTTTTCTTATCCAAACTGGTTTATGTTGTTAGGAATGTGGTTCAATACAAAAGAATAAGAATCCATATTGTTTACACAAAGAAAAAAAGCAGCAGTTGCGTACAGACTCATTCAAATGCAATCGCAGCTTCCACACATTCAGAATTTTATTTATTAATATGTACATTGTCCATTTTCCTGAATACAATTCTATACATAGTCATTGAAAAGCCATATGGGACCTAAATTCCCGAACTGGCACAAGCTGTTTTAATGAGTGGAAATGTTTTGAAGAACCATGGCTTTTTCAAAAACAAAACTTTTTTATTTTGCGGGGTGGGGGGGGGGATGCAATCACGGTAAGGCCTAAGGAATACTGGTACTGGGGCCAGGGAGGGCCAGTGGACAAGCAGCATTCCACATATGCCAAGCTTGTGGTGCAGGTGGCCCAGGTTCCTGTCCGACATGTGGCCCTTTCCTGTGTGTCTTCTGCTACATCTCGCTCCTCACTTCTTGTTTCTCTTGATCTCATAAAAGCAAAAAGCCCCTCAAAAATAAATGCTGGTTCAACTGTGCAAAAAGCTAAACCAGAGTATAATGGATGCCTGTATTTTCGTTTATATTAACACTCCAGACTTGTCAGATGTTATGCAAGTAAGCAGTTAATGTTGTCAGTTAATGGTGCTGCTGTTTACGTGTAAACCATGAAAGATCGATGGCATTCGGAACTATATTTTTCAAAGTCTCAAATGAATTAACAAAAAATTCGCACAACTGACTGCTGAGACAATTGTTTCAGACTGTAAGAGCAGGCAGGCTGAATAAGAAAAACATGTTACACTGTCAGAATTTAATATGCACAAATAACAAAAATGTCTAAATGAGCAACCATGAGCTAGAAATCAGGTTCCAACCGTTTTAATAAATGTAAACAGACCATGAGAGTGCAATAAAATCAGTATCGGCAAAAAATTCACAACTAAAGAGGAAATTTTAGAATGTTGGATTTTAGAAATGTAAAAAAATAATAACTGTTTTTGACTAGCACTGGACCCATTTTCCACCACATATATATTAGTAAATTATATTTTCAGCTATTATTTTTATACTGCTGTGTAAGTATTTGCCCCCTCTGGATTTTGATTTTTTCAGATCATCAAATAATAAATAATAATATCAGACGAAGAAAACCTGAGGAAATACAAAATACAGTTTCTAAATATCCAAACCTGGCCCGTAAATTTAATTACTGGTTGTGCCAACTTTTGCAGCAAAAACTTAAGTGTTTGCATTAAATGACAATGAGTCTTTCACATTGCTGTGGAGGAAGTTTGGCCTACTATGTTCTGCAGAATTCTTTTAATTTAGCTGCATTGCTGAACAGCCTGTTTAAGGTCGTGCCAAAGCATCTCCATCAGATTTAAGTCCCAGCTTTGACTGCGACACTCCAAAACCTTGTTTTTCTTTTTGAAGCCACCTACAGCTGCGCTTGCTGGTGTGTTTTGGATCAAATGTCTTACTGCACAGCCAAGTGGGCTCAAGCTTCAGGACACAAACTCATAAACTCATATTCTCCTTCAGGATTTCCTGGTAGGGAGCAGAATTCATGGTTATTATGAAGACGTTCGGGTCCTGAAGCAGCAGAATGGCCTCAGACTATCACACTACCACCACGTTTGACTGATGAGTGAAACCAGTGAAACCTGCAGTTTTTCCGGGGCTGTTCTGGACCTTTTTGTGACCTCCTGCACTCTTGGAGTCATTTTGGTTAACCAGTTAATTCAAATGTGTTTGACGATCTGGAACAACTAAGTGTGATAAATGTGAAAAAATTAAGAAATCAGGACGGAGCAAATATTTTACACAGCACAACTTTTAGTTTGAAATATCAGACAAAGATTTTACTAAACTGCTAACTACTAAACTACTCTGAGACAATGCAATATCTCAGAGGTAAAACAAAACATAACATAACCTGAAACCTTTATTTTCACAGCCAACAAATATAAATAAATAACATTAAGAGAGTAAGATGTTAACAAGTCACCAAGTTTAAAGACTATCGCATGGATTTGTCACACAATCAAATTCAGTCCCACTTTAAATTTTCTTTCAGCCTATGAATGTCAGTCTCACAGTGAAAATAGTTCAAGTCAGAAATCCTTTAAGTTTGAGGTAAGAAGCCTTTGTGATCAAGTGCAAACATGTTAAACATGGATGTTGTAATACTCTTTAACACACAGCTGATCTCAGTCCAGTCAAAAGTGCTGACTGAGATCTGCGCGGATCAGTCAGCTTATTTGACAGCAAAGTTGGAAAAAACAAACAAAGAAAAACATTTCATTGCAGAACCAGATAAACCAGCAAACAGTTCTGTTATCAAATCCATATTTTCAGATCGAAAGGTTGTCTTCTACTGCTTTAGAATACGGGAATGTGAGACTTCCTGATTATATCCTAAAAGGAAACAAAACTGCAACAAAAGAGTCAAGGCAGAGGCAAGAGTAATAACAAAACAGTGATTTCAACTACTTCTGAGAGGAAGCTAAAAAAGAAAAGGTGTGAAGAAAATGTCATAAATAATGAGATCATTTGAAAATCTAAACATATGCTCCACAACAGGTTGTTACTCCTTATTTCTTCCAGGAAGTATTGCTCCACTAATCTGCAACGTCGTCAGCACCACTCCTCTGTGATTCACTTTCATTTCTCATTCAGAGTCCATCCAATTCTTGATTTTAGCATGATTCTTCTTATTTCAGGGGTCCTTAAGTCTCCTTTTTGGGCTGAAGCTAAAGCTTTGGTGGCTAATTAAGCTTCTGGTTACTTTGCGTCGAAAAGCCAATGAAGCACAGCCACAGAACAGTGATGCATTTGTCAGAAGTTACCACTCCAGATCATCTGAACAGAGAAAAAGAGAGAAGAAGTGTAACATGCTTTCAGGAATTTTATCAAAACTGTACTTGTGTACAGTATATTGTACATTTGAAATGATCAACATTTCTCAACACTATCCAATTTGATGAAATATGAAGAACATATGAATTCATTTATTGGCCTAAAACTATTTGAAATCAATAATCCAATCAGCTTCAGGTAATCAGGGTTCCTTTATTCCCTTGACAATTGTTGTATTGTGGAAATACAGCCAGAAGCTGAATGTTAACCATGAACATTATGTAACAAGAAACTTTGTTTCACTGCAGATTTCTCTCAATTTAAATTTATTAAAACACAATTCCTCTACATTTTGATTACAGTGCAAGACAGAAGGAAGAAATTAGATCATTTTTTCACCTAAATAAAACAAATTATGTAAAAACAATAGATGTACCAAAACTATTTTCCTACCTTTTGTGTGCACCTTTGCCTGGTTCCACCACTAACACTTTACACTCTCTCTTTGCTATTTTTTCCAGGGAAACGAGGCTGTGATCAAGACACAAGCAGGGCGCTCGACCAACAGATCCTGCAGGAAAGGTGACGGCCCGGAATTCCATCGCAGTGCCTGACCTGGAGCCAGCAGAAAAATATCATAGACATAATCCTGGACATGGTTTATCTTACATGCCTCTCCTGTACAATAACTGTAATGTCTCTTAAAACCATACCATTTATTACGTATATCATTCATACAAATATGGTTGGCTCAAAGCTGACACAAGTCAAAGGAATTTTAAATTTCTAAAATAAACATCAGCTTCACAGTTAGTGCAAGAGATCATAAGTGTTATCCAGAGCACAAAACACTATACAAGTACCAGTCCATTTATCATTACCACTCATTACTTTGGCAAAAAACTACATAATCACTGATAAGTGACAGTTATCCATTAAGACAGGCCCATTAAGAGCATGATACTGTGCAAAGGTCTTGAGCTACCCCTAATTTCTTCATGTGTTGCTAGGAAAATGGGAAATAGGTGCAGCAATTTATTAAAAGCTGTAAGCATATATGGAAATACTGTGATAAAGGCAAAAAGAGAGTTTGCACTATTGTGATGAACTTGAAAGTCAATATTTGGTTCAACCACTTTTACTGGCTCACTGCCACACTACCCTGAACACGCCCTATCTTGTTTGATCTCAGAAGCTAAGCAGGTTAGCACTTGGGTGGAAGACAGCCTAGGCGTACAAAGTGCTGTAAGCTTAGGGGGTGCCAGTGGTCTCCTGAGGTAGACTTGCAAGTCATCTACTAATTTGAAGGTTGGTGGTTCACCTGCAGGCTGCGTAAGTCTGCATGTATCCATGGGCAAGATACTGAATCCCAAGTTCCTCTCTGATGAAACTATCAGAGTATGAATGTTAGATAGAAAACACTTTGAAGCGGAAAACAGTGCTTGTATGAATGTGTGCTGGTGCTCAGCTAAAGTAGAAAAGTCCTCCATAAGAACCAGTCCATTTACCACTCTTCAACATAGTCTGAACACTCGTAGAGTGTTCTTGTCATTTCTTTCAGTGGTCATCAGGAAAAGATTTCCAGACTTCCTGAAGCTATATCTCTGGTACTTTATACTGGGCTTTTCTGGATTTCCTATTTTTCCTAAAAGGAAATGACTTTCAGATAGTCTGCCATTTCTGCTGCTGTCATCCATTTATCCAGTTCCTCAATTTTTTAAGGACATGAAATACACCATGCCCAGATATGCCAAGTTTTCAGCTAAAAGTTCTTTGGGATTCACCTTATTGGTAAAAAAAAAAAAAATACAACTTTACACTTATATCAAACTGTTATTGCCATTTTTCGTAGACTCAAGTAAAGAAATGGGATCAAATGATACATTTTTTGCCTAAACATATAATTAAAAATAGATTTTTTGCTAAGGTGTCTGTTGTGTGGAAATACAACACTGTCTTGAGTTGCATAGACACAAGGTTTCAGTTAGCTGTCTTTCTTATGCTTGAATTATTTAAAGATCAGTGTTAAGTGGAAACAAAGAAACAAAAAGTGGTCAAGTTCAAGGATTGGACTGAAAATTTGTGAAACAGCAGCGAATGTCGAAAGAAAAGTTTTGAAAGACCTTCAGAAATGCTGGAGAACTTTAACTGAACAAAAACATTTTTAGAAAATTTAATGAAACTGGCTGCTTTAAAGAAATTATGGGTGGCTTCAGACTTTTGCACAGAACTATACCAGGACAACTATTATAATGGCCTTTAAAACAGGGTATCGTGCTATTTCAGAGATGTCTTTATTAGCAAGTGTTTAATGTTAAGCTTGCATTTCCAGCCTTGATAAAGGGTTATAAGAAGCAGCACATTGCTGCACAGCAGTGGTTCTCAATCCTTTCTGGCATGTCACCTACTAGAAGCTGCAAAAATGAGCTCTTCCCCTTAAAGTTTTTAATCAATCATTCATTCTGTTTAATTGTACTTAATATTTTTCTCCACTCATCTGCATCCCAGTAGAAGTGCCTCTATATCCTACAGTCTGAGAACCACTGCTGAACACTGATTCTCTGTACCTGAGGGTCAGTGACCTGGATGGCTGACAGTGGGAGAAGCTCTGAAATTGAGTCACGCTATTCTCTTCAAAGGTGTTCTTCAAAGGTGACTGAGGCTCCACGGGAGGGGTGGGCACAGGAGCTGTAAACTGCAGGTTCAGTTTCATATTCTGGCTCAGCTACCATGTTATCACAGTGCCAGAGAAGATGGAAAAGCATTACTTTAGGTAGGATTGATTTGGTCAAGCAAAACTCTGCAAACCAAAAACACTACGGTATGCATAATCATTGAACTAATCACTGATTTAAAGTATCTGCAGATCAAACATCAATGAAGTGAACAGTTAATTTTCAGTCTTCAAAAAATAAACGTTTCCTTCATGCTGGACTCTCATACATTTTGTTTCTAGTTTAGATGTTTCTGCTTTAGATGATTGGTGTAATCAGGACATTGTCAACATATTTAACATACTGGCATTATTTCTTTTGGTACCTCAAACAGTCCAGTCTTGAGAATCTGGAAGGCCACAGTGAAGGAGAGGGTAGAACCCTTCTTACACTGGCCCAGGTTGTTAAGTGGAGACTGGCACACAACTGCTCCTGCAGTGGGATCCTGCTGACT
The DNA here is from genome assembly GCA_015052665.1 of Apistogramma diplotaenia. NCBI lineage: Eukaryota > Metazoa > Chordata > Actinopteri > Cichliformes > Cichlidae > Apistogramma > Apistogramma diplotaenia. The sequence goes on along the minus strand of VOQJ01025654.1, from coordinate 2,185 downwards.
TCCTCCTACTGTAGGTAGATATATGAATGGATGGTGAAGAGTAGGTAGCAAGCACAGTAAGAAAAAGAATGGGACTGGATAGGCATCAGCTGTAGGATTGAAGAGCAGGAAAGTTATAGGGGAGATTACGTTTTTTGGTGGCTCTTTAAAGGCAATTTTCTATAAGCAAATACTAAGTGAAACAGATGACACCCCAACTGAAGAAGCTGACCGGAATCCAATTTAGAGTATCTGAAGAGAAGAGCAAAAGCTCAGTGATACTGCCCATTAAAACAGAATCTATGCCATTTAAAATCATCCTAACAATAGTAGCCTAAACTGAAAACATATGCATAATATTGTACTTATTTCATAGTTTTTATTTTTTCAAATAAACAGTTGCAGATATCATGTCCGATGTATTGAACATTAAACATGAATCTTCCAGCTAGAATGATGACATGTCACAGGTTAACCTGGCTGGACTGTTGAACTCTACCACAGTGGGGCACGAGCAGACTAGCTTCAAGAGCTTTAATACGTGAGAAGAAGAACATGTGCTGATCAATTTACTAACTTTTGCAAATTTATTAACCGGCATCAGCTCACGTATACTGTCCTATAGCATTGTAGCAGCAGCCTCGTATGGAAACATTATCAGTTAAATTGAAAGCAGTTTTTCTCATAAAAAATATGCAACAGCAGATGTTGTATTGTGTATTAACAGTGTTTATTTCCTGGTTTATCCACAGTGCCAGTGTGTGTTGGGTGGTGCCCCTGTTGGATCGATCCCCGGCTATCAAGGCTGGCTATCAAGACATATCTGATGGGGAAAGAGCCTGAGCTAGTGCGTGAGGTTGAGCGATATCGGCTAGATATAGTCGGGCTCGCCTCAGGCCTGGGCCTGGGCTCTGAAACCAATCCCCTGGGCTGACTTTGTTCCAGTGTAGCTTTACCCGAGTTCCTGAAGGCTACAATTGTGTGTAGATATGGGGCAGTGCCACTGGATTGGCAGACTGGGGTGGTGGTCTACATCTTTAAGAACGGGGACCAGAGGGTGTGCTCCAACTATTGGGGGATCACACTCCTCCCCCTCCCCCCAGTAAGGTCTATGCCAGGGTGCTGGAAAGTAGGGTCTGTCAATAATCAAATCTCAGATTCAAGGGGAACAATGTTGTTTTCATCCTGGTCGTGGAAGCTCTTTACCCTCTCAAGGATATTCGAGTGGGTATGGAAGTCCAGTGCCCATCCAGTCTATATGTATTTTGTGGAAGGCATTTGACGGCATCCCTCCAAGTATCCTGTGGGAGGTGCTGCAGGAGTACTGGGTATTTGGCCTATTGTTGCGTACCATTCAGTCCCTATACAACCTCGTCCACATTGACACATTGTTTCCTGTGGGCACTGGACTTCACAAGGGCTGCAGCTGGCATAAGAATGGTCTGAGGCAATGGTCCTCAGCCAGAAAAGGCTCAAGCACCCACTCTGGCTCAGAGATGCATTGCTTCCCCAGGTAGAGGAGTTCAAGTATAAGGGAAGGGAGCGGGAGATTGACAGATGAATTGGGGCTGCCTCTGCAGTGATGTGTCGTGGCAAAAAGAGAGCTGAGCAGGAAAGCAAAGCTGTCAATTTACTGGTCGATCTACATCCCTACCCTCACTTGTGGTCATGAGCTTTGTGTAGTGACCAAAATACTGAGATCATGAATACATGTGGCAGAAATAAGCTTTGCCTGGCTGCAGGCAAAAGGGCACCACCATACCTCAACTACATTCCAGACCTCCACAGGAAGTTGTTGTTCGATACCGGAAGTCACGTGACGTTTGTGGTGGAAGTGGGTCTTCGTGCGCCTCGGCAGATTTAAAACAGTTTAATCTGCCAGCTTTATGTCATTTTTACAGTTCGTTAATTTACATTTTCAAGTCATTTAATCTTCTTCTTGTGTTAGCTTTCTGTTACTATTGCTGATGTTAGTGCTTTGGTTTTGATCAATGTATTAAATTCAATTCAATTCTATTATATTTATACAGCGCCATATCACAACAAATAGTCGCCTCAAGGCGCTTTTTATTGTAAGGTAAAGACCCTACAATAATTACAGAGTAAACCCAACAATCAAAACGACCCCACGTGAGCAAGCACTTGGCGACAGTGGAAAAGAAAAACTCCCTTTTAACAGGAAGAAACCTCCAGCAGAACCAGGCTC
>VOQJ01025634.1:77444-88378 GCA_015052665.1 Apistogramma diplotaenia | reverse complement strand
TTTTTGTTGTTTTTTTTGTGTTGGGGGCGTTTTTTTTTTTTTTTTGTTAAGCGCCACCTCATCAGTCTGTCACAACATTAATATGGCATTCAGGCAGCTAAGAACAGCTTCAGCTATGATTGTATTTAGTTGAACTTCCTCTCTAAGGACAGGAGCCCACCTGGCTGGCTTTCCGAAAGGTAATTTTCCTTTTGCCCTTGCAGCAGCGCCTTATTCCCTTCGACCCGAGCCGCGAGTATTTTGTCTTTCACTTGAAGCTTATTCAGTTTCTCTGCTTCTCTAAGCTCTTTTTGCTCTGCTCCTCAACATCTAGTCTAATGGGATCTGCTGATTCTAGTGTTTCACAGACGAGATAGGGGGAAAGAAAGAAAGCAGACTTTCACATCCCTTTCACACTGACCAGCAAACCGTCTAATTCTTGCTTTTGCACTTGTCAGCATTTTTCACTCTTAAACAATTACTGTAAGTACGACAAAGCGCTGCTATTATTACACGTTAAAAGCACTCTTAATTAGACAAAAATGACTTTTGTGCGAATAATTTCAAGAAGCAGGAAGCTTGTTTTAAACATTTTTGAGACAAAACTGTCTTGTTTCACTTCTTTAATTTGAACTATTAATTGCTTCTAACGTTTCCAGTCATGCAGGCCCGCCACGCTCAGAAAGCAGCGCTGTGCGAGGCGCGCTGTCAGCGGTGAAGGGAGTTTCAGCTTCTATGTTTATCCCGTCCACACTGAAAGGATGTGTGGCTTTGAGGTGGGCTGAGTCGATACGCAGCCTTACCTTCAGCACGAAGCAGAAGTCAGTCGGAGCTTTGTATTTGGTCTTGAAGTCTTTGCCGTAGTAAACGTTTACGTTGTCAAACTGGACAAAGCACACGAGGTCACGGGATGACTGAAAGGGAACAAAAGAGGATTATTTGGTTTGAGGGCCCCCCCCCACACACACACATACACACACACTTACCTGTTTTTTTGCCAGCTAAATTGAATATCTACCTTACAGATGCAGTAGCAGGGCATAATGGGCTATGTAAATGGCTATTTGGGAGCAGGAACTGCCAAAAGATCTGAGATATGCTGGAAATATACTGTTGGTATGAGGGAGGCAGTAATAGCTCCAGTTATGTTCAGCGGTGCATAACATAAAAGTGGGGTTATAAAGCAGAAAGGCTCTTAGCAGCCCCTTGGAAAGATGGAAAAACGTGATATTACACTTCATTAGGGTTTCAGTTGACATAGCAAAAAATCTCCTTATTATCTGTAGGATTTTCATCTTTCGCCACTCCCGTTCAGCACGTCTGAGCCCAGCTGATTCACAGCATTAGCGGTTGGATGTGTGTTTACGCTCTCGTGTTCTCCTTTTTGACCCCTGACCTTGGTCTTCCCTTTGGGCACGTAATAAATTCCCGAGGCCCTCAGCTGGAAGAGCCGCTGCTTCCAGGACTTCTTTCCGTCCTCTTTGAGATGCAGCACCCCCTCGAGATCAGGCACGATGATGGAAGTCCCGCAGAAGTTCTCCTGCAGAGATGAGGAGGGTCGGTTACAGTCAGGAAAAAAGTCCCTTTACAGATGATGTTTCACCTATAGGTTGTGTGTGTGCGTGTGTGCATATGACTGTATTTACCTGTATTAATAACTCTTTGTCTTTGTCTTTCATATCTTTGAGAGTTTTCTTATCCTTCTTCCACATGTAAAAGTTCTGCAGGAACAAAACAAAGTGTTGGACTGTTGCTGAGGCCACCTCTTTGTTCCAGAGTAAAACAACTCAAAGTGGACCTGTTATACTTATGTTCAACACAGTTAGAGATCCTTTGCATGAGTACAGTTCAAAATAATGCTTATTTATCTTAATGAGCTTTGATGCAGCCCTTCAGATGTCACAGCAGATCTTCTAGAGGAGTTAGCATAAAGGATATTATCCCCCAAAAAGAGCAGAAAAATAAACCATCAGGGTCTCAAACTCTTTTGTCTCTGTATGAAATTGGCGTCACATCATAGTCCAGGACAGTGTGTTTTCATTGTGCGGAAAAGCCCAGAGGGAAAACCTGTTTGGTAGTTCGTGTCAAACGTTGGAATAGTAAATTAGTAAAGACGTGCTGTATCAAACTGATCTGTCTTTTGTTAGAGGACATGGACGACATGATTTTCCAACGCAGCTGTTTGCCTCTGCCAACAGGCCGAATCCATTAAACACCTTGAGATATTAAAGGGTCCCATTGTATCAACAAACATGCCAAGATCTCCTTTAATTTTGCCTGAAGCGGTTTTGCCTGATATACTGCAGTGTGGACACAAATGTAAGAGGTCATTCTGCACAGAGTCAGAGAGACGTCGCATAATTCAGACGGTGAAAATAGCCCGATGACGCAGACCTGAAACCATGTGCAGATAGATTTGCACAAACTCGGGCCAACAATAAGGAGCTCCACCACATGCTGCACCACAGCGCACACAATGGCCGTGCACACACGTACGACACACCACTTACCCATCGGTGCACGCAGTTTTACAAAGGGGAAAGCATTGAGGGGACCAACCTGTGGGTTTTTGAAAACCTCGTATTTCTCCGGTCTCTCCTGGAAGAGCACTTTGTTCTCGCTGTCCCTCACCCACGCCGAGAGCGGCTCCACGAGGTTCTCGTGCTCTTCAAACGCCCGTTCTGCCAGAAGACAAATGCAGCTTTCATGTGATGTTGCAGAATCAGCTTTCAGATTAGTCTGCCACAATCAAAGTGAAATATTCTTGGAAAATTTCATGTATTTAGATATTGATTCATTGCATTGTTATGTTTTGAAATTCCACAGTGTAAAAACACACTGTTACTAGTCATGATGATAACTGAAGGCACTTGGCCTATGAAAATATTTAAGCTGCTAAAAGGTCAGGATGACTGTAAGGCAGACCTGAGCTCCTCAGATGTCTGACACACAGATTGTGATTCATAGTTTTCTAGTCTGACATGTTATTTATTTATAAAAACCATTATTCATTATCTTGTTATGCACGTCCACAGTATCAGGTTAAAGCGAAGAAAAATCCATGAAGAGTGCAGAGTTTAATACTGGAGCGGATCCACGTGGTGCTATATCTTACTTATCTTTTGTTTTAAGACCAATATTAGCAGTTTATTCAGTATGTTACGACTGAAACTTCTATCTGCAGTGGAAATGAAGAGTGATATTACCCTGCTTTGGGCCTTCATTTGCTCCTCATTCCCATAAAGACACTAGTGTGACCTCCCATGTCGCACTTTAAATGTGAAATGACAGAAAGCAGTCCAGCGCCTTCCGCTGGATGTGAGAAACTCTACAAACTGCTGAAGGAATTTGGCTTTTGCTCTCCTTTAGTGTCAGATGGCTGTTGGTGCTCTCGTGCAACATCCAGTGGCTCTGAATATTATATATTAGCACATTTCTGCACTAAATCCAGCTGATCTCTCTTCAATCGGCCATGAAGTATAGTTTGGCGGAGCCGCTTTGGAAGATTAGACCGTCTCCTGTTTCCTCTCTCACACGGTCTCTGCAGTGCACTGTTGTTCAAACCGGAACGATACGCCGGTCTTTATCTATGTGCCATAAAACAAGTCAAAACAAATGTTGCGCCGCGGTAGATCACTCTCGCAAAATCTTTAAATCAGCTGCACTCGGTTCAAAGTCGCTCTCACAGCTGTACAGTTGTCTATTTTAAAAGAGCTGAATTAAAGAAAGACCCAATAAAATCCAACCTTCAACTTTTGCTGGAAGGACTTTAAATGGCACTAAACCTCAAACACATTACCTCTGTCCTCCTCCTCCTTCGCCCACCCACACGCCCGGTGCTGCACGGCTCCATCATATTCTGGCCCTTTTGAATGCAGTTTAGCCCTGGTCTCCAATTATGGGTTAGCAGCTGAGGCAGAGGTAGACATTAAATAAATTGCTGCCAGGGTTGCAGACTAGTTTGACTATTACAATCATTAAATGGATGGTGTAACTTTGCTTGCTGGAGTGAGTTATTAGGAGTAAAAATCCCTTTGAACTGCATTAACCACATGGTGTTTTTCAGTAGTGCGCATGGCGAGCACATGGGTGAGTGTGGATTTGCTGGAAGATGGTGTTGCTGCTCGAGCTCTGTGGGTGTTTATTAGGCACGACTTGCCTTGACTTTTTGCTGGAGAACATTAAATGTTCGAGGGTGTAAAAACGAACAAACTGTCTCCGCTTGTTGTGCCGTTAGCCGAAGGTGACACATGAGCACATACACCCTTGTGCCCATGAGTCAGATGCTCCACACAGAAAAATTCTTGCATAGACGTCATTCTATAAATAGCAATCTGTGTGTCAGATGGCTAATTTGAGCCGAGACTTATCATTTGGTTACTGTTGACCAAAGAGAAAAACACACGTCTTCATTTATTTTTCGCACTGGCAGCAAAGATAAGCCATCTTTACCTTGGTGTGCATATAAATACAAAGGAAATAAGGTTATTTACAAATTTATATATCTTATTTGATATTTTATTATATATTATTTCTGCCTTTAGTTAGTTTGAGTTACATTTTATACCCTTTAAACACTATTTATTAAAAAGCAGACTGGTTATTTTGCATATTTAACTTGTTTTTCTGTAAGTTTTTCTACCTGCTACAGTGCCCAGCAGTACTGGACATTATTAAAGTTATATAATTAGTATGAATGTATAAAATGTAAGCCTTTAGTAGACAGCTGAGGACAGCAGACAGTGGATTAACACATTCTTATTTTTCCATCTTCAAATACAAAAAAAAAAGAAATTGAATCATTCCAAGCTTAGCCATTAATTTTGTGCGTCGCAGCAGCGTATAAAATTTCCTTGAAGGACTTTAAAGCAGAATAATACAGACTCATATTTTATTGCTCACAGAAGTTAATGGTTTTACCAGCAGTATTTCATTAAAACTGCTGCAGGATGGAGCGAAATGAATCACTGTGCACGATATATGAGAATGGCTCTTTAAAAAAATTATATTATCTCTGTTAAAATCTGGTGCGATTGTAAGAGAACACTGAAAGCAGGCGGCACCACCGGTGGAGGTGCAGCTGAAGTAAATATAGCAGCGACAGCTCAGACGCAGGATTGAGATCATGAGGCTTCTGTTTCCGCGTGACAGCGAGGATGACTGACAGTGTCCGATACAGCAAATTAAACCCACCTGTCTACACTACTTGTGTGAGCGTAAGCAAGAGCGGGACAGAGAATATAAATATAAAGGAGGGGAGGAGGGGATAGAAGGAGATGGATGGGAGTAAGATCAGTGTTTCATTGTGAGCACGGTGCCGTTTGGCTGCCACCGTGCCAATAAAAACACAGTCCATCATCTGGATCAGGATAAAGTATCCCATTCTGTACAGTGCGTGTGTGTTTGTGTGAGTGTGTTTTAGTTGACAGCTCATATAAAAACACACTGAAGTCTGGTGTTGTTAACTCAGTAATATACCACCACTGTGTTTTTCTGCTTTTGTTGATGCATTCGCTGCTCAGCTAGTGCTTATTGCTGCAGTGTTGCTGCACTAAATTACCCGCGTGTCACTTGTCAGTGAAGCGGTGTCAGCACAACTTTGACATCTTTCTCCGTATTTTCTGCCAATGACGTTTAGGTAGTTACTCATTCCCACAATCCACTTCTCTGATTTACTCCAAACCGCTGCTCGAATGAAAGATTTCTTATTTTCCCCTGAAACTCCTTAACCTGTCTGCAGGTATTTAAAACGGCAAATATCTCATGAAATAACCACATATTGAATCATGGTGCTGAGGTGCCACAACATTATTGACCATAAAGGCTCCTCCATCAAAACTGTGGCTGCATTTCCCATCCGACCCTCTGCAGCATTTTTAAATGTATATAAACTATATGTATTATCATCAGAAGACATGGCATCACTTACCAAAGGTATGCTGATGATGCACAGCTTTATATAGCCCCATCTCCAGGAAATACATGACCCAGCTATTTTGCTGGTGCCTGTAGTTTTAGTGCAGCCCCACTTTGATAACACGAGTCAGCATCTAAAGCTTCCCCACAAAATCTAACTGGTAAGACTTACCACTGGCTAACACTGACAGAGATTTGAACTTTTTAAATGATTAACATTTAAAAAATTTTCTTTGTCGATCATCTTGTCAAGTCACTGGCCAGTGAGTTCTGAGTTTTGACTTGACCAAAAGGTCCAGAATTAATTATCAATTGAAATGAGCAACTGAGCCCATAAACGAATTAAGGCAGAGGGTCTTTGGTGACATTGCTCGAGAGTTGTTCATCATAATGAACGTGATAAAATGTGTTTTCCCCAACCGTTCGGTGAGTGGGTGCTGGAGGTTGAGTGCCGTGGTCACCCATACTTTGCATGGGAGCCACCTTAACTGCAAGCACTCACTAACGACTAGCTGAGCAGTAGCAAAACTTGAAAAAGTGCAACACACTTCAATTGGCGCAATTTTTACTTTGAAGGCGAATGGTCTCCATTTTTGTTCTATGTTGCACTTGTTCAAGTTTTGCTATCACTCAGTAGTTAGTTAGCAAGTCTTTGCAGAAAAGTTGGCATCTTCCATGCAAACATCTGGCAACTGGAGCAATTTGCTAGTGACCAAAGCAACCACAAGGAGGTTTTCCCCAACTGGTCGTAGAAAATACATTTTTCTCTGGCTGATAGCTGCCAGATGATTGTGGACCAGTTTCTAGGCTTGACCCTACAGTTAACATGTGGTTAGTGGCCATGTGACTACAAAACCTCAATAGGATTCCAAGTCTGTTTACAACCACATTTATCACCCGCTGGTGGCCATCAAGTTCCAAGGTTATGGGTTAAGTTTTTACACTGAAGCGACATCCATCTTTTTTTATCAGCTCATGTGCACTCTACAGTAGGTTACATGTTATATTGTGGTAACTCACCAAGCTGCAGTTCAGGGTTGGTCTCACATAGGCTCCAGTCCACATTGCAGTCACAATGAGTCTTTTCAAACATGTTGTCCAGAACTTCCCTGACATTTTGCCTCTCGTCAACCATCAGTGTCTTGGAGCTGCCGTCATTCATGAGCACCTTCACCACCAACTGTCAGACGGACACCAGCTTTTTAAAATTTGTATTTAATTTTTTACAGCACCACAAAAAAGTATAATTCTAACAAGCGAAACTGATGTTTTTCATGAAAAAGTTGATATTCTTGCTCAAATTTAGAATTTCCCAAATTTCCCAAAGCAAGAGAGTAAAAGTTTATTTTTACTGTGTTTTTCTTATAATTGTTGAGCAAACGAGTAAATTCTTTTGCTTGTGTACCGAACCATGTTTGCAGTCTCCATGGTAAGCTGTTTAAAGCACAGATTGGCTATGAAATGACTGCAGCGTACATCTTTTAATCTAGCAAGAAGCAGGTTTAACTTTAAGGTTTTCAACATGTTGGACAGCAGCAGGTGTAAGACATTAAATCCAGCCTTTATGCACATGCAGCTTGTTTGTTTGCCAGTTTAATTACAGGCTATGTACAGTAAATGGATGTTTCTGTCTCCTAATGTTAGCTTTACTGAAAAAGTTCGAGCATCAGCACTTCTGTCTTCCCATTCCAGCTTTGCTGTAATATCTTCTTTATTGTCTTTTTGCACTCTTAGCACCTCAGTCACAGTGCAGGCTGAGATTAATTTTGCTCCAGAGCAAAGCATTTCTTTCTTTCTCGCAGACTCATATGGCTTCACAGTTCTTCTCATCTCGTAAGAAATCCTGCTTTGGGAAAGCTGAGGAGTTTCACAGCACTGAGGTCAGCCAGTTGCTTGCCTTTTGTCATAAAAATGGGGTTTCAGAGATGTTATCACAAGAGGATTTAGAGCTTCGGGTCACAAGTCACTCGGTTTAAACCTTCCTTGAAAAATAGTCGCGTTTTGACATGTGGCTGAGTGAACTATCACTGGAAATTAAATTTTCCTCCTCGTACTTCTGCTCTGAGAGATGCTATCTTATAAAAGAAAATATCCCCAAACATGCTCAGGAACCAGTGGGCTTATCTGAAACCTGTGGTCCTCTGACCAGTTTCTGCTGAAGTGCACCTGGCACTTTTGTATCTCTTCTAACAACCCACAGGCTCATATGAAAGTGGCCTGTGTTTCGTCAGCTTCTATGTGCACACATGGCTATTTGGAAAAAGTTCCTCTTCCCCTTTTTAACTACAATCTTAACAGGGAAATAGGCCATCATGAAGAATTATTGGCCAAACCATGAGCAGAAAAAAAAGTAAGACTTGGCAGTCGTACCAGTCACAGTCATCTATGATAAAAGAATGGCATGCCATCCGCATGAGAATAGTTTGGTTTTGAGTAGAAATTGCAGATCTGAAGGCGTAGCTTTGCATGCGAGAACACATGTCTGTGCTTTTGTGTGCTGCTTTGAAGAAGGGAAAGTGTCCACATATAACCACCAAACAGGAAACCATGCTGTCCTGCGGGATGTTGGCTGGATGAAAGAAGCCGTGCATTAATGTGATTGATGCCTCTTCCAAAAGGAAAAAAATGGAAGGGAAGAGCCATGCTATGTTGGACCATTAAGGCTTTTACAGTGACGCTCAGGTGGCTGTAATTCTATATGTCTCTGCTCCAGTGGATGTCAGATCACAGGACAAAACAAGACATCAGGGTTTGCTTGTTTTACCTTTTTCACTTTAGCTTCCTTTAGCTTCTCAAGAGCGAGTTTGATTTTGTCAGCCTTGTCCGCCTCGACGTTGTCCTGAAGAAGATAAAGATAAGATCGTTCATGTTCGTCTGCATTAGTAAGACTAAACTGTGTGATAATTTCTTAGAAAATATGAACATCAGTGCCAATAAATGACATGACAAACCTGGTTGTGACATTAACGAGACATATTTGTGACTCATTTTTAAAGCTGAAGGGCTAATGTTGAGGAGGGGAATGCTGTACACCAACAGGATGCAAACCACCGTCTCCTGGTTGGCACGACTTGTGAATTAATTCATTTTGTACTGCGACTCCATGTAATGGCATTGTTTTGGGTGTGTTCTGAGGTTAACAACATGCGTAGGTTACTGCAGTTCAGCTGAACTATGAGCAGCCTCAGTGACTTGCTCTTGAGATGTTATTCAATGTGAAAATGAGCTGTCATTCATGGAAACTCTTATGACTCATAATTCATTTTAATGTGAGTTACACTCTAAAATCTGCTTGAATAAGTGCATGGAAAATGTGTCTTAGCCTTTTAATGAAGCAAAACTCAACACTGGTAAGCTAGTAGCTAGTAGCTAGTAGCAAGACTGGAAGTCTCTATTGCTGTAAACCAGTTTACTTTAACTACCACTTATCCTTAGTTAAGTATTCAGGGGGGTAAACTTTCCATCCCTCTTAGTTCCTGCTTTTAAGTGGAAACACTCCTATTTATAATTTCAGATAGGCTATTCTTATAATGCTAGATGTGATTGTTTAGTTAGCGACCTTTGTGACTCACTGCAGATTCAAGGCCATTTTACACAGCAACCAGTTCCAATCAGCTCTACAATTAATACATTTTGAAAATTTTGTTCAGGAGGCGTAATTTGGATACAGATCCAATGATTATTAAAAATCTAGCTAACTTTTTTTGGCTGCTGTTTGTAGCGTCATATTTTACTGTGCACAGACATTAGAGTGGTATCAATGCCATTAAACTCTCCCAAAAGTTTGCAGAAACCAAAGGTTAATCAGTGGCAGGTCAAACTCTGTGGCCGTAGCTCTTCAACTTTGTTCAGTAGGTGCAGTGTCTTGTTTTCACTTCATCCCCACCTGTGTGGGTGTAGAAATCTCCATGCAAGACTTCCATTTCAGATATTAAATCCTACCTGCTAGATTTCAATTAGCTCGAGTTACTGTTTTCTTCAGGTGCAATCATGCATGAAAATCCTGACTGCAATTTTAATGAACTCTTCCACATCTACCTTACAGTGACGCACTCGCTGCCTCAGCACAGCTGGTGTTTTTACCTCAGACAGATGAGGTAACAAACTCTGCTAAAGCAATAAGCGCTGCACCCCCCCTCACCTTAAAAAAAAAACTGTCACATCTTACCTCCCTTACTCCAACCCCAACCTTTGCTATTGATCCTGTTACACTTCTCTCATTGCCGCATGTGTCTGATCCGTTCCAGACAGACTCTCGGCTGTTTCGCCTCACAGGTTCTCTGTAACTGTAACAGATGCCTCCATCCAGGAACAACTTTGCTATGATCTCACCGTTAAGAGCAATACCACTCTTCCAAGTTCCACAAAGACATACAGAACTCATCTTAAATTTATATGCTGGGAACTGGTGATGTTTTTGTTGTAAAACTGTCCTGTCACGCATGGCTGAAAAAGCATTGACTCATGAATGCTGCTAATAACAGAGAGATTGTGACATTATTGAGTTGTTCGATTAGGAACCAAATAATTTATCTGTTCTTCTGATCTGTGGCACTGCCCTCGAAGCTACCCACCAAAACGAGCTCTCCGAAGCTTCGATTAAAGCTCTCACTTCTTAGTTTCTGCACCAGTTTCCTGTTGTCGAGGCTTGAAACTGCAACTGCAGACTTGCTGCATTCGGGCAGACTCACCGTCGTGGGCTTTACACATTGAGGAGGTGGAGGTGGTAGAGAGGCGGCAGTCGGGACCGGGGTGTCAACATTGCTGCTGCCCCTGTCTTCAGATGGTGCTGGTAAACTGTGCGAGGGGACATGTGCGACGCTCGAGCCCCTGAGTGGTGGCATTGGGCCTGGTTTGGGCTGTGGCGGCTCCTTCAAACCTTCTATCTCTGCTGCCAGTTTCTCTTCCGTCGCATTCAGGTCAGCCATCAAATCGGCCATGAGCATGTCCAAGTCATTGTCCTCCAGTTCATGAAGGGACTCTGGAGGGGGGTGGGGGGGGGGGGCCGGATAATTTTGTCAAGAAAGAACCCAGAAGTA
>VOQJ01025634.1:59866-77424 GCA_015052665.1 Apistogramma diplotaenia | reverse complement strand
GGATTTACTATACACCGAGCCGAGAGAAGAAAAAAAACGACAACAACCGTGGTGGGGTGGGGGGGGGGGGGGGGGGGGGGGGGTGTGGGGGGGGGGGGGGGGGGGGGGGGGGGGGGGGGCAGGATCATTTTGTCAAGAAATAACTCAGATGTACAACCAAGTGCCAGAAAATGCTTTCAATAACCATTATACTGACTTCAGGTGTGACTTTCTGCTTGATAGTATTGCTGCATAAAATTCCCCTCAGTTCCCCTTTCAAAATAATTTAACTTTTTTCCTAAATGAGAAGGACTTTCCTTTATTGAACAAATTCCTCTTTCGGTCTCGACTTATTTAGCATAGCAAATAAAAGCCATTCTCTCATTTTATCTATCTTCCCTTTATGGCTTCACTGAGGAACAGAGCTCGATCATTCTGCAGAGGAAGCTGCGTAACACTTTCGTCTACGTGCAAGTTTTAGTTTTGCTTTTTGCAGGCTGTCCTGTTTTTATATTTGTCTAACCACTATTAATTTAATGCATCTCTGAGCAGAAGTAACTCATATGTTATAGATTGTATATATAGATGCACATTGCCATGCTAATTTGGAGCGAGTGTTACCCAGCTTGTTTTGCCAGTGCTACGAGGAAACACTCAGTGGCGTGGCTGTCCCTTTAAGTGTGGGTGCAGCTCTTAGGTTGCAGTTTTTGTCACAGGAAACCAAAGAAAGCAAATCCATTTTGCTATAATGATATGCACTGTATGTAGACATATCTCCTCCTCAATGGGTGGGTCAGTCTGCATGAAGCATGCACAAGCATGCACAAACAGGCTGGTAAATTTAAATAAAAACAAACTGAATATAGTAATCCGTGCATTATCTTTGCGGGAGTGTGTGACCACCTAAGTAATAACCTTTAAAACCAGCCAATATTTTCACACCTCTGTGCGGGTTAGACAACTTTGTTTAAGAGCCCCCTGCCTTAATATAGAAATGGGTTAGTATTAGAGTAAAGGTTTTGCACCTGGTTGTGATGGTTAAACTTGTGCACAAGACTAAATGGCCGAATACATCTGTCTGTGTGTTTATGGTTAGCCCCTACGCTCCACACAGATTTGACCCGACAACTTTTAGCAAACTTTTAGCCAAAAATAACAAAACTGCTCCTCAAAGCTACCTCACACTCTGCATCGCGAACACTCGGGTCCCCAGTAATACACCTGCCAAGTGTGAAGTGGATGGGATAAACAGTTTGCGCTCCTGCGTTTGGGCACAGCCTCGCTGAGCTGCAAGGGTGCATGTAGATTATAGCCTTTTAGAAAACAGAGCCATTTGTTGTGATTGATAGTTTATTTATATCAAGGACATTTTCTGTTTGCAAAGTCCTTCAAGGCAGGCATTTGTTATGAAGTGCTGCACAGCCTATCAACCCAATCTGACAAGATTTAATGGCATTTACAATGAATGGAGGAAAAGGGGAACTTAAATGCTAATACCAACTGATGCTGTGACCTTGTTCTAACATTATTGCGGCTTTTTTTATTTATTTAGCCTTTTAAAGCCAGAGGCAAACAGTGAGTAATTAGACCTGAATCTTTGCCGGCTGTTGCCAGGTAGTGTACGCGTTTTATTATTTATTTAAATGTTAGTTCTTGTAATTTTTCTCTTTGAGGAAACACACGATACATCCTACTCTTGCACAACTCGGGTGTCGACATTGCACTGACCACCCAGCCCTTTGCAGTGTTTCTACACATAAGGTCAAAATTTGAAATCACCATTCAGGTCGGTGAAGCCGATGGAGAAGTTGACTTGCTTGTTGGAGCTGGGGTGGGCTTCGGGGTGCGCCGTCTCCTCGCCGAGACTCTGCAGGCAAGAATGAAAAAAAAAGGAGTGCGGTTGTAAGAATGTAAATACAATTTCTGCACAGCCGAGAGACCCCACACAGGGCCAGGGAGTTAACCCACAGTGCACTTTTATGTGTGAGCACAACCAAACTGTAAGAAAATACACTTTTATATTTAGTACCACAGTTTTTCTTTTTCCCCCTGTGCAGCCACTGCATGAGCAATATGACAGTCAGGAGCATCTGAGTGGATTTTAGCTACTTTTTTTCATTTTCTCTGAAGAAGAAAAGATTATCTTCGCTCTTAGGTGAGATAATTAATTACGGACAGTCGGGATAAAATGGGTTTTGGTCTATGTGCTGCATAAACATTGAGATTTATGCCTTTCATTAAAAGAAAATGTGGTAGTGGCACTGCTACCCTGTGCTGGAATTGTATTAAATCATCTCATTTTTAATACCTCCCATACAGCGTGTTTTAAATACACATAACAAATTATGGCGACAAAGATCTGAAAAGAAAATATTATTCCTAATAACTGAAACTGGAGGAAAAAACTAAAACTAAAACTTGTCCAGTTTGCAAACTGCACCGGAAGGAGGCCAGTGAAAGGTAACTAGGCGTAATCACAACATCCACCCGACAACAAACAAACTGCATATTCAAACATTTAAAAAACAAAACAAAACAGAAATAAATACAAAGAAATAAAAAATGGTAATTCACCTGGGTGAGCAGGTCCATCTCCCCCAGCATGGCGCTGAACATGGCGTCAATGTCATCCATCTGGTTAAAGAAACAACAGAGGAATCAGATACAGAAATGATACAAACTATTTCCCATGTGACAAAATATAGTTTTCTTCCACAACACCGGGTGTATTAATGAGCTCCACTGATTAGCACTGCAAGGAAGCAAAGATGAAAGATGGTAACAGTCCGGTATATCCACGGGGAAACCGCACCGCTGCTTTCCTCTGAAACATGTGCAGATGTAATGTGTTCCCCGAGGTTATGCTATATTGTGAAACATGTCCAAGCCAGACTTGAAGAAAGAGAGTGAGTATGCATAACTTCAGGCAGTCATCTGCCAGGACTTGTTGTGTCTTGTTGCACATGTTGAACCAGTAAGTGAAATATTATGTTGCCTTCGCTGTCATATTCAGACAGAATGGATATTTTGAAGCTGTCAGCTGTGTCCATCAGACCATCACTCTCATTTTTTTTTGTTCAGTAATCTGGATTTTAAAACCACCAATATGATGATTTAGACATTTTTATAAAGGCCATCTTCCAGCTGTCTCGCTTTTGCTTTCCACACCGATGCCAACTTAAACAAAATCATACCCGTGCCTGTTTACTTTAAGACGACCAGACGGTCTCATGCACTGAAATCATGCTTCATGTTGAATGATGAGCGTTTGTTTGAATCATTGCATGTGACAGAACCCTGAAAAGGAAAGAAAATCTGCCTGCAGCACTCTGTCGCCTAAAGAAAAAGAAAGAGCATAAAGTAAGCACGATTCCATAATGTGCGCAGCTCTAAATTGCTCTAAATTGCCGATCAAGTTTCAAAATGGACTCGTATATCACGCTGGTACCGATTTATATGCATCCCTGATGTGGATGTATGGAGTGAAATGCCAGCATAATGAAGGCTATGTTTTTCATTTAAAGCAGAGCTACAGCCCGAGGAGCCACCGAAGTCAACTGTGTCTTTTTGAAAACCGCTCTGAAAGACTCGCTTGAGATCTGCATTTGTAATTACGCACCGTAGGCCGTCTCTTCTGCACGCATTATTTGGAGCCCCCTTTCTCAAAGCAAATGTTATGATGGTCTGGAATGTGCAGTCAAAACAGAGTCCCTGTTTTCTTACGGTGGTACATGAGTCGTACCACTCAGGACCAGTGGAGTGGGAGTTCACGCAGTTCCACTGGTGGTAATGGCAGCTTACTTTATACTGCTGACACCTGCACTCTCCAAACTCCTCTGTTTACAATATACTGTAGGATCTTTATGATGGGGTCCACTGTTCCACTTTGACTTGTTCTGTCCTGTGAAAAACTAAGTGCATCCCATGAATCAATAGATTATTATAGAGTACCTTTATTAGCAATAACATAAAGATATTGTTTTCTGTATGATCAGGCCCTTTTTTGTGACCCGATTTGAGCCAACCTTCAGCTCTTGGACAGATGGACACGCACTTCACTCGACACTGGCACTGTGCATTATGACCAAACATCTCCACTTTGGTCTCATCTGTCTAAAGGACATTGTTCTAGAAATCTTGTGGTTTGTTCAGATGCATCGTTGCAAACCTCAGCTGTGCCGCCACATTCGTGTCAGAGAAATGAGGCTTCCACCTGCAGAGGCTGACATGTAGCTCTGGAGTTTGTTGCATTTTGATCTTGGGATGAGTTTGCTGGAAAGACTGAATTTTTCCCACCTGTGAATAATTTTTCTCGCTGTGGAATGATGGACTCGGAAATGGCCTTATAAGCTTTCCCACAAGATCATTGTCGATGTCTCTCTTATCACTGAGTCAACACACACACAGACACACACACACACACACACCTGAATGCTCCAGACCAGCAAACTGCCAAAACTGCTTTCCAAGTGATGCGCACACGTGCTGATCATCAGTTATGATTAGCAGCACCTGGCCGCTACTTACACTCTTAATTCCTATGGAAGCTGTAAGCGTGTGCTTAGTTTTCACATGACTGTACACATACTGATGATGATTGAGGACTTGTTGACATAAAGTATGACTGGGTAACTGCTGAAGCAGTCACTTTTGAATTAACTAATTAGATGAGTTTAATAAGCATTAACCCATCCGGACACCCTTATAAAGTCAGCGTGCGTTCAGTACTTGTACATCTGCAAAAACACACTGACACTCAGGTGTGGTCAGTGCACTAATCCAGACGTTATCCTTCTAACACTCTGAGACACACTGAGTGATGATGGTAAACCCAACCAGCTTAACACGTCAGTGTGTAGCAGTTTAACCACTTTGCTTAATGTGTTACACAGATTACTCAATAAGCACAATGATGTCAGCATGGCGCAGCACAGTTACTGAGTAAAACCCAATTCACTGTAAATACGAACTTCACAGGCCAAAAGAAAAAAGAAGAAACGACTGTGAGCTAAATTTATTTTGAAACTCATGACTGACACGTCTTACCAGATACCCTCGCCGTTGCTGGTATTGCTAAATTTGAAGTGCTGTGATTAAGCTGCATACATGAAAGCTTTCGTTGGCCTCAGATTAGTTACAGAGATTGTTGAGGTTAGAGTCAAGTTTGGCGTAGTTAAAGTGATTTAGCAATCGATGGGCTTGACCTCATACTGGCTACCCTTTAATGAGGGTTTTCCAGCCTCTGAATGAGTCCTTAGAGGGTTACTAAGCATGACAGCATTCATGAGTCCCAAATGCTGTTGAAGTGTGATGAGTCTATTACCTTATTTGACAGAACTCTTGTTATTTTTGGCAGGTTTAGTAAATAAAATACTAATTGGGATCTGTGGGGGGAGGGCTGGGGGTGGCTACAGCCTCTTTGGTCATGTGCTCTGCTCAGCCCTAATCCATCTCACCTGATAAGAGCCTCTGCAGATGTTTGCATTACTATCCTCCAGTCTTCATCTTTTCTCTGCTGCTATGGAAGCTTCTATTATAGAGGAAAAAATTGGGCTCCCTGCTTTCACTCATCATCACAGTATCTGGAATGTGTTTAATGACATTTAGCTCCACCAAGGAAAGATAATTTGTAGGAATTTAATTAAAATACACAATGGGACGTCTCTCATTCACACTGTGGAGGAGACAAGAGTGACTGATTGTGTTCCAGGAAAGAGTTTGCACAGAATCAACGCTGCTTCGAACATCTAACAGATGCTGCGTGTTGGAAGCTCATGAGAAACTTTTAATCTTCTGGTTTCATACATCAAATTGGGGAGTTCGTGGACTGAAAGATCTCTGCACCCCAACAGAACTTCTCTGAGCACCATCATTTCCATGTGACGTACACATGTGGGGCTCACTGCTGCACGTGATCACAGCCCTTCGAACGGTTTGCCCCGAGGAGGAAGTGGTAACGGGTAAACTTCCTGCCGGAAAGTAACACAAGCAGCTGTCTTCAAATTTCATGGTACTGTTTCCTCACTTCTCATTATGTCACTTTTTTTTTCTCCACCTGTTTGTGGTTGGCGTTTGCCATTTGAGAACATGCAAACACTTCATCTCTGGTGCTTCTTTTACAGTAGTTTGAAGTTTTAGAGCTGCGCGAGGAAAAGTTTAGTCCATTGATCAGATTTTGCCGAGAGGCTGTTTTTAGACACCGAATGCATCAAACAGACTGCGCCCAGCTCTCAGAATAGTGAGGAGAAGTAAGAGAAGGCAGGGAGAGATCGTGAAGAGAAATCAGCTTCTGCTGATGACAAAAATTGACCCAATTTTTAAAGCACTTCCTCCTCTATGTGTACACTTACAGCGATATCTCAGAAAAGTGACAAAAGGAGGGGTGGAGTCACATTACCATTGCCACTTGTAAGTGTGATCCTGCAGCTGATACAGAGCAACAGAAGAAGTGTTAACCTCAGTTTCACAGCAACCCCCCCCCCCCAGCCCCATTAGTATCATTATGAAAAAAACTAATCAATACAATATATTATTATATGTCCCAGCCTTTGGTGTGCCACGCATATGTAGCTTCAGGCTAGAAAATCAAAACCAGGCACCAACTCTAATGTTTATCATAACATATGATCAGATCAGATTTCATGCTCGGCTCTCCAGCGCTTGTGTTTACAGAACTTGATGTACGCTTCTGCAAAGTAGGCAAATTAGAGGCTGAGAAGCAGAAGCAAACCACTGAAGGGTACGAAAACAAATAGTCATAATGCTCGTATTTATGTTTGCTGAAGCGGGATTCAAAATCAGACTCGTAACCTGCTGCGGTCCAAAAGCCTTTTAAAGCACGCGCTCAAACCAATTCACTTCATACTTTTATAACTTGATTTCCTGCCAAATGTAAAAAAAAAAATTTAAAAAAAGTTCCTGTCATCAACAACAAACTGACAGCAGCATTAGCTTTAATGTAAGAGGCCAGCCCTATGAGCTTCATGTGGATATTGAGTAACACAGCAGTGTGAAGCCATAGCAGGGTCCACCCAGTTGGAAAGAATGCTTTTGAACTTAGATCCTTTGTATCATATTAAAAAAAATTTAATTTCATGGCGTGAAGTAAAACCTGTTGTTTTATTTCCTAAACTGATATTAAATAATTTAAAACTTTCTCAGCTTCTTTCAGAATAAGCTGTAAGTCACAAAGTTTGACAGACTATCTAAGATTGTGAGTCTCTATATCATCTATGATTTATTTCTACGAAAAGTCCTCAAGCTGAGGTTAATCAGCTGTAGCTGAATGTACATATATTAATGCTCACTTGCGGCAAACGACGCCCTCGCTCTGTGTTCGGAGAAAAGCAGTTTCGGGTGTATAACACCGTTATAACTACATCCAAGTTAACAGAGATGTAACTCACCTTTTTAAAACGTCTTAATCCTTTGTTTCACCAGTAAGTTTCAAGATGACAGCTTCATGGAGATAAATCCCACCTCAAAATATTATTCTCTGATTAAGCTGGACACCAAAAATTAAAGTCATATGCGGGCGAGTTTCGGGTGCGTGGACAGACTGAAGATTGCATCTGTCTCTCTGACTCTCTGACTGTTGACTTCTTCCTGCTTAACGCGGAAGTTCAGGTCTAGACCTGCCATTACATTCCTGCTACAGAGTTCAGCACTTTCACAACAATCTTGTCTGGGCAGCACTGATTCACCCCCCTCCTTAACAGCGCTCCTTATCTGCACTCTACTGTAACTGTTCGAAAGCTGCCAAAAGGGACAGAGAGAAGGCGAAATCATAAATGTGCTGCGGCTTCTCATCAAGACCTCGTGGGGTGACTGACAGCCACTTGAGCAGATTGGGAAGTTTTCACTGAAAGAGAAAAGAAACGTCTCAGTCGGATCGAGAGAGTCGCTGAATCAGCAGGAGGAATGTGACGGGTCTCGGTTAATAATTCACATCACTGAAACTGATTTACAAGCAGGTCTTTAGACAGGAGTGGTCATGTGGCGCATTATGGTGGTGAAAGGGACTTCTGCTGGGCTTCACTGGGCTGAACTCTTGGGGAAAAGTCGCCTTAAGGAATAAATTTGCTGTGTGACCTCTAACGCGCCTAAATGTAAGCAGGGAAAATTAAAAATGCACTAATTTACACGCAACAATTTCTTCTATTCTTAAAATCAGGAAGCAAAGTCTTCAGACGGAGTGCTGAGACAAAGACAGTTATCTTGAGGAGGAACCAAGGAGAGTTAAACTGTCAAACTATGAATAGCCTCTGGCTCTCTTATCTGACCATGCAGACACAGATAGCTCTGTTTATTTGCATTTCTCCTTGAGCCATCCTGGGAGGCCAGGAAACAAAATATCACATTTAAAAAACAAAAAAAATCCCCCTTATATCTTAAAATCTGAGGAAATTCAAGCAACATTATGCCCAAAAGAACAAATTATCTCAATTCCCACCTTCACTTTCTAGGAAAATATTAGCCTGTATTTACCTAACATTAGCACTTCTGTGCCCCCCCCAAGACCACCCTCTCTGTGGCAAAATCCTGTCCTCGCGTGGTAAAGCTGAGCACTGCGGGGGGGACCAAATAACCTTGAACGCTTTCAAGAGCTTCTCATGACTCGTGATATATTAAAGAAACAGCCCGGGTACGAGCATGTGTCCCAACCAGCCTCGTTTCCTCGGTCTCTCAGGGTCTGACAGACAGATGGACACCAAAGGCAGCTTCCCATTAGCTCGAAGCATCTCCAAAACACAAGCGCGCCGGTGCCTCGGAGAACATTTCTCAAAGAAATACACTGATTAACGGTTGTGCAGCTCGGCAGCAGAGAGCGAGGTAATTTTTCTGCTCCGCTGGATGTTTGCGCGCTCTCCTCAGAGACTCCGGGTGGTCCGGCAGAACTGATCCTGATAATGTTTTTTTTTTGCCAGCATATGTTGCAGCTTATACATCACAGCGCCGAGCCAAGAAGCTAAACGAGATTGTTATTTTTTTTACTTATTTAATCAAACTGTCTGCTTAAAGGGGGCGGCTGCAGTGTCGAGCCTTAAATTCTGCTTCACAAAGAGAAATCTGTTGGTTTGAAAGTTGCAGAAGTCCAGACGGTAAGGTGTGAGGCGTAGGGCATTCTTTTAAACCATTAGTCTGCATCCTGAGTGCTCCAGCACACCTCTAAATACATTTCTTGTGCCTGGGCACTAAAAGAAAATGGGGTGATAATGACAAAACCAGTGGGCACCTTGCAAAACGATATGTAGGGCTGCAGAGGAGAAGCTGTCACTCAGATGATATGAAAAGTGATGCATACGGGAGTCTTTTAGTGCCCTCTGTTTGTACTTGCTTGTACTGTACACGCCAGACATGACTGAACTCAGTGGGCAGTGCGGAGCTGCCAACACAGATCAGATCCAACCCTCCTCGTTCTGTCTAGGAGAATTTATTTGCCATCTGAACCCAATAAATGAAGAAAATTTGGTTTGTTTTTATTAACATGAGCTAAATGTCTCGACTGCTGCGACCAACTGAGTCAAAAAATGTGAGTAAAGATGTCCAATATGAGACTCAAGATATGTTCAGTGTTGTGAGTTTAGCTTTACAGAAAATTACTGTGATTTGTTTGGCTGCCATTAATTATTATTTAGTGTAATGTCCATAAATGTTGTATTGCTGCACTCTTAAAGCATAACTCTGACTCGCCTCGGTTCCTCCACCCTTTGCGCCACACGGGCACAGGAAGTCTCCTGAATTCAACATTTTTAAACAGGCACCCTGCAGAAACAGTGGCTGGATGTGATTAATCGCTACAGGAGCCTCAGTCATGGTGGGCCCTTTCCTAGCTAAACCCTCACTCTGCCCTCAGTCACACAAGCAAACCACATCCACGCCGACACGTCCACAACAAAGTCTAAAGATGAAACAAAACAATGAAATAATAATCACAAATTTCATAAATGAGTGATATGAATGTAAACATTCACATTCCCAAGAGTCTAAACTTTAAATATCTCACTTACAGTATTCAACAGTCATTTCTGTGTACTACATCTGGCTAAATCTCGATGCATCCAGGTAAATATGCAACTTTTGCATCCATCTATGTGACTTCCTGACTTTAAAAGAAGACACTTATACCAGAACTGTTTAACTAATCACATCCCTGCAAACACCATCCTCAGATAACCTCGTGTGGATGTGCAGAAGCACAAAAAAAGAGAGAGAAATTGGCAGAGGGTCCAAAAACCAGATGTGCTTTTCACATTCCTGCCTTGTGCCATAGGTCTCTTCAACAAGAGTTTGACCTCTGCTGGCTTTGTCTATAAAAAAAGAAAGGGGGGGCACTTGGTTGACAAGGCCAGCACTAAAGCACGTAGGACTCCGGGTTGAACACCAGCAGCTGTCCCAACATTCAGGATGTTGCTAAACAAAAAAAGTACTGTATGTTTTGCAACTTGGAGGGCCACGGGGTCAAAGGAAAGTCAACAGTGAGCAAAGTGAAGTGTTACTTTTAAAATGTGTGTTTTTTGTTTCAGTGTAAAATTAAGCAGCCATGTATCGATTTTAAGCATCAAAAAAATGTTATTTAATTATCTTTATACTTATTCTCTATTCTAACCCGTTCACTTCGGTGGGGAATAGAAGGGAGCTGGGAGGGTGAAGGGTTAATTTGTGGCTTGGGAAACCTGATGCTAATTAAGTCTTAGGAATGCCACATACACTGACATTGTAGTGCAGAAGCCCTCAGTGTGTCAGACATGGAGCGAGCCAGCAGGAATGCCTGAGCCCAATGTTTTTATTCCTTTGTGACAGTCGGGAAAGCCAGCCTCACCAAAGCCTGGAACTGAAGGTAATGTCAAGTGATGAGCTGCAGAGCAAGAATCTTTATGCCGAGTATGTAAAGTTTGTTTCGGTTGTGACAGAGGAGGGTTTAATCAAAAAGAAGACTGGTGATGGTTCGAATTATCACTTTCAGGGTTTTTTTTCCCCCAGGCTTTCCATTTGGGACTAACTCGCGTTTCCTTCCTTTGCAGGCAGATTAAGCCCATACATTAAATGCAAAATGCTTTTACTAACATCTGTGCTGTTGCTGCAACTCTCCTGGGTATCGCTACACAACGCCGCGCAAGCTGTAACAGAGATTTGCCGGGGGGCGCACTGCTATGGCGGAGACACCGGCGATCCAAGACCGTGCACCGGAGCGCACTGTCCGGGGAGCCGATCTTCCAGACCTCCGCGGCAGTTTAACCCGTCAGCGCAGGGGAAAACGGCTCAAATCGCTGTCAGCCAACACCGGGTGTACCCGAGCTCTCCAAGAGCGGCATCGGAAACCTTTCCAGCCGCCCAGATGCTACTGCGCGGGCGGCACAGCGACAGCGGCACACGGAGGAGTGCGCCTGAAGTTTTACCTGCAGGATGCATCGATGCGGACTGCGCTGCTCTTGTGAAACAATTTCAACCCAGCAATGATACTCGAGACTGTAGAGGGATCGAGTGCAGACTACCGCTGAGGATACGGCCCAAAGCTCGGGCAGTGTCTTGTGTGGGAGAGGGATGTCTGGCCGGTTCGGAGGAGAGCGTGCCTCCTGTACATCTGTCTGACAGAGCCGCGCAGTTTCTGGGGGATTTTCCGGAGTTTGGATATCCATCGTCGGAACTTGGCGCAGCGCCTTTGGGTGTCCAGCTCACATGTGATATCAAGCCAGGTCTGCTATCTTCATCAGCACTCTCATCAAACACTGAAATCACGTTTTGTTTTAAGATTGTACGCTAATTAACCTCTAACAAATACTCCAGCATGCCAGGAAAAATAAATCCACACTGTAACTCCTGTTGGAGTTACAGTTTCCTAAAAAGTTATTTACCTTCACGAAAAGCTGTGTGTCTGTAAATGACCTAAATGCACGCCGGGCAAAGGACGACTTTGTTGACCTTCAGTCCCCCCAAAAAATGATACCTGCAGTGCAAAGAGTAGCTGGACTGGAAAAATGTCTCAGAGCCAATTGCCCAGAAAATTCTGAGTGCTTTGATGTGGCTCCATACAGGAAACCTTTAGTAGGCTACACTTGGCCATGACTGGCTATACAGCTGGAGTCACTCACTGTTCACACTTAGAATCAGCACTGTTAAAGCTTAATAACATTAATCAGTTTCTTCTACCTATTTTTTTATTCCCCATTTACTTCACTTTTTTTTATTACAGGGGAGAATGAAGTTCCTTCAGAAGATGCCCTTATCTTGCACCTCCAGCTGTCCAAGGGGCAGGAGAAGCTTGTGGAGGCCCTGCGAGCCCAGCAGATCATCATCCGCGATCTGCAGCAGAAGCTCGCCGACCAACAGGAGGCCCTCCTGTCGCAGCAGCGTGACATACTGGAGCAGCAGCGGCGAATGTACGAGCAGATGGATGTGGTGAAGGCCCAGTATGGTCTCCTCTCGGACACCTTCAAACAGGTTTCCTTCCAGGGCCTGAAGGGTGAGCTACAGAGCTACTTCGAGAGCCAACTGGCTGGACTGCAAAGCCAAGCCCGCAGCCACCTGCAGAAATCCTACGCCGTCCACAAAGTGGACATCAACTCCAAGGTGATGGATGTGGTCGGGGAGGCTCATTTTCCTCAGCCTCTTCTGGGATGCCCTTCACCCTGTGGATCAGAGGAGTACTGCGACTTTCAAAGGGACCCACCTCAGTGTGAGAAGTGCACCATGTGTCCACCAGGGTTCTTCCTCATCTCGCAGTGCTCCCCGACTGCAGACAGAATGTGCCAGGTATGCTGCCATCTGTCGAGTACAAAAGCAAACAAACAAACAAAACAAGTGTGGAACTGTTTTAGCTGATAGTCGAGGTTTTACGTGGCGGTTTCCACTTCAAGCATATGACAGCAAATCTAAAGGTAGCTGACGCGGAGGTGAGAACATACATTTGAGCCCAGGTGGCTTGTCTCATTCCTGATTGACCATAAATGCTTCACAGAAAGCATCAGTTGAATATTGATATTCTGAATTCACTCATGATGATACTTTCAATTTGTTTCACTTGCAGGACAGAGACGAGTGCCTTGAATTGCCAAATATCTGCGGAGAGCGAGTGAAGTGCCTTAACACTCCAGGTGAGTCCATCAAAGTCCTTAATTTCTACTCACGAAGGGGGAGGGGATCAACATCAAACTGTCAGCATTATTTTTACTCAGATATGGAAACAGTTTATCTGCACTGAGAAAGCAGTCATACTTTAATGAGCTCCATGTCTAGGCAGCTGTCAGAGCCTGTTTGGGTCTTTTATTTTGCAGGGGGATTCAAGTGTCTGGGTATTTCTGAGAGAGAGGCAGTAATGGGCTTGTGCGGTCACGAATACTTCTACAACCAGGAGCTGCAGGAGTGCCAGGCCTGCTCTGACTGTGATGGAGAAGAGCCTGTCACCGTTCCCTGCACAGCAGTCAGTGACGCCGTCTGCGGGCAGCTTTCAGAGACCCGCCTCTCTCAGTCTTGGACAGCCAATGTGGCAATTCCCCCCGCCAGGTCATCTGGCACCCACATCTTCCCCGGCCTTCAGCTGAACATACGAAACAAAGAGCGAAGTGATTTGCTGTCCAACCAGGTGGGGCGGGTGATCTTCCAGCAGCACGGGCTCGTGTGGTTGGATCATAACTTTGCGATAAAACACAGCTGCAGGAACTTCCTCCAGGTGGGGATGAGGCTAAACGGAAGCCAGGAAGAGGAGGGTCAGGACCTCAGCGGCGTTCGCATCGAACAGCCGGATGGGAAGTACTTCCAGGGGGTCAGCGTCAGTAGCGGGGTGGAGGTGGAGCCTAACCACACCTTAACACTGGTGCTGAGGAGTCCAAATCAACACTGCAATCAGAGCAAAGATCTTCACGTGTACGATGCCGTGGGCCCCTCTTTAAGTCTGCTCTGGTTGTCTCATGATACCGGTGCTGTCGCTATGACAGCACAGATGTCCCTGCTGATGCACTACCAGACCAGCTACCGCCCAACTTTCCGCATAACCGCAGTGTCAGACCCCTACATGATCAGCCTGACTCATGACAACCGTGGGGTGCGCTTTACAGAGAGCGGAGTGGTGAAGTTTGTCCTTCAGCAGGCGCTTTACTCTATGGGGCACACCTGCATTCGAGAGGGTTTCTCCTTGATTGCCTATGTTAACCACAATGGGACCGGCCAGGAGGTAATGCAGGCTTTTAAGACTGGTGTCAATTACAGGGACACCTCCATTACACTCTCTGGTGCTGTGAGCGTGGACGGTGGAGACATGCTCAGCTTTGAGATCACATCCCCGTCTCAATGCAACGTCCGCTATTTTGGGGACAGCACTGGAATCAGTATATTGAGTCTCATCTGGATTCCTTCAGCTGTGTCGTCAGGCTTTACCGCTACAGTGTCCAGGACCGGCCTTCCCTTTGGAGCAGTCAGGAATAAAGCTCTGTTGTTCCAGCAGATCAGTCCGGATACGCCGCAGGTTCACTTGGCCCGCTCAGGGGAGCCAAACAGCCGGAAGAACTTTATATTCCGTGAAAAAGGAACAGTGAACATAGCCCTCAACCTCAAGCTGATCCACTCCTGTAATATAGTTAAACTCACACTGCAGCGGGGAGGGGGTCAGGGCCAGCAGGCCGGTCCTGTGGCTCAGCAGGTGTCGGGATCTATGCCCGAAGGGAGCGAGTGGGCCAGCATAGGGCTGAGAGCCTCGTTTCAGGTCCAGAATGGCACAGCTCTGTACGTCACCCTGGACTGCATCCGCGGACGAATTAACCAGATATCACACGAGGGCGGCACGAACATTTCAATTCTCTGGGTGGCGGTGTGATCTAAGAAGGGACGTAGCTTTAAACATCAGTGCATTTTATGGGAAAAAAAGACAGTCTTGCACATGTTGAATTGCAGAGCAGATTCAAAATTCACCAACGTTAGGACGAATACAGGCTGGACAGTCTATTACACATGCTCTGTCACATTATGTTTAATGTATATTTCTGCACCTGTATAGACTTTCATGATTTTTCTTTTTTTTGGGGGGGGGGCACTTACATGCTAAAAGTACTACTTTTTCTTGAAGTACTTCGGCTGGTTGAGCAGTGACCAATTCTACATGCAGTGTCTGAATGTGACTGTGTGTGTTTATGTCTGAGTGTGTGTGTGCATACGTGTGAAATGGTGCTTACAGTATATATGTGTGTGCGTATGTACATGCACATTGGCATACCTACTTTTGCAAAAATATTAACCATTTAATGTGTATATAATAATACTTAACATACATACTGTATTAAACCCTTTTGTATTGTATTATTAGGCATTTGAAGCAGTATTTTGACATTCTGGAAATTGCAGTTTCACGAGTGGGCCAGTGCAAGTCTAGCTGTTAGATAGCTTAGCAGAAAAACTTTAAAGAGGGGAAACAGCTGACCTGCTTTTAGCCAATAGTATGGAAATTCAAAATCATCTCTAACACACGAGCAGCATGTAAAGGAACATCCCCTTCATCCATCTGTGTCTGCATAGCATAACCCCAACCTAAGGCGGGGAAATGAAGGCAACCGAACGTCTTTTTGGTTCATGAACGATTTTTCACCTTTCATCCAGCGACTCCATTGGTCACTGCCCATGCCTTGGCCCCTGTGACCCTAAATTATTCAGATTACTATGAGGGGATTGGGGGGGGGCAGTTAAACACCTGGGACTCTCCATTTGTCTTCAGAGTTGCAGAAGCCTCTTGGGTAAAAGGTAAAATGTCTTCTTGAACCAAAGAGGCCAATTGTGTTAATTTCAGGTGCTTAAGACATCTGGACCCAAGTGAACCCTAGCATACTCAGACACGCTGTAGCACCTTTAACCTATCAAACGTGTCACAGTATTGAGTTGTAAGTTAACCACATTTTGGCAGTGCAGCAATCGAGCACAGAAAAGCATAAAAATACGCTTCAGTTGCAACTAAAATGCAGGTTGGGGAGGTGTATGTTCTTGGCTTTGACTGGTAACTTCCTGGCATGTGGAAGGTGCCAGTCAAAGTCACTTGACAAATGCTCCAAGTCATTTTTTTATATAGATTTTTAAAAAAGCAATTTAAATTGTAAATTCCTAATCTTTCGTGATACTGGCAGGCAGATTTTTATAAACTACTGGACGGAGCCGAGCCAGCTGTTTCCCCCTGTTTCAGTCTGTGTGCAGCTAAACTGAGCTAGCTTCATAGATACCATACAGCTACAAGGATTCTATCAATGTTCTCATCTAACTTCCTCCCAAAATATGCCAATTTGCTGAAATACAAAATGCAATGCAGTATTTATTTTATGAAACAGGACGTTTGTATTCTGCTGAGGAATACATGTGAGTGTTGAGGCATGAGCAAAAATAGTAAAAATATGTAAAGTATGGAGTAGAGCACTGAGTAGACATGCAGTGATAGTGTCTCCTTGCAAGCGTATAGTTTTGTGTAGTATTGTGTGGAATATGCAAACATCTTACTTTGTTATTCTTTTGCCTAAATGCTGTTCCTCTGTAAAGAGCCGCCCATGCATATCCTTCCTAATTGCCTCTGTGTGTGTTCTGTCCTCTGAACAATTAGGCATAATTAAGTGTTTCGGAGAGCTGGCAGCAAAGCCGACAGTGAAATTCTTCAGCTTTATTCTCACTTCATTGCACGTGGTGATATTTTTGGGTGTTTTTTGGACTCCCTGCAAGCTTCTTGTGGAACGTCAGTGTATGTACAGTATTCTGGTTCAACACCAAATAAAATATACATATATTTTGCCATAAAAGGAATTTCTTTGTCTTTTGAAAAGCCAATCTTACTTTGCTGGTTTCGATCCAAAAATATCAGCTTGTGGATGAAAAACAGTTTCACTGTTTAATCCTCACCAGACGTGAAAAGTATTTTACAGCGTTACGAGATCATTACAGTGTACGCGTAATGCACCTTTAATGGATTCCTGTGTAGCCACATCACTGGACATCTAATGTGACCTCTATCACATCCCCTCCCCGAGAGTGGGTTTTTATTTTGGAACTAAGTATCATGACAATCAACATTTCGCAGCGAAAAGCTATCAATTTCCAAAAAAAATTAGAGGGTAAAAGTTTAACCTTCACTGCTCACTCAGCTCAACCTCAAACACGCTGAAGATATTTTAAAGCAGCTTTATTCGACAGCAAAGGTGCCAAAATACCTGGAAAATCATCCACCGCATTTTCCTCGCAATTGGTCTTAATCAAGTTCATATTATTCTTCCATCTATTGCTACCTATAGGAGGCCAGTTTGGCTTAAACTTAATAAATAGCCTGTGAGTCAAAGAGAGGCAGGGAGCAGGGGTGGGTGGGGGGGGGGTGGGGGGGGTGTCTGCTTGCAAGAAACAATCAAATGTTTCTGTCGGCTGCCTGAATTGGAAACAGGTGTTTCAGTGCAGCATTGCTCCAGATGTTTGACGCTGTAGATCAAATGAGACCCTCAGCACATGAAGAGTTTCAGAGACATCAGAGAGAGAAACAGGGTCAGAGAAACAGAACAGGAAAGAAAAAATACAAAGGAGAGCGAGCAGTGTGTGTGTGTGTGTGTGTGTGTGTGTGTGTGTGTGTGTGT
>VOQJ01025634.1:33511-59646 GCA_015052665.1 Apistogramma diplotaenia | reverse complement strand
TGAAGAGTTTCAGAGACATCAGAGAGAGAAACAGGGTCAGAGAAACAGAACAGGAAAGAAAAAATACAAAGGAGAGCGAGCAGTGTGTGTGTGTGTGTGTGTGTGTGTAAAAAGAAACTGCAAAGCTCCTCCAGCCCAATATTAACACTGGATAAAACAATCAAGAAGTGATAAAAATGCTGTTCCCCATATCGCTCTTTTTGTTCCTCATAGCATTCGGTTTTTGTAGTTTTGTTTTCACTGTAGCACTCACAAATTCCCCTTTAATAAACCTCCAGTGGTCGGCAAATAAAAAGCTCTGACAAACCCACTTTATGGTACCTTTCTGCGCCGAATGGAAGGCAGACACACTTAGCGATTAGCTGCTAAATCAAATAAAGAGGCAGACTTTTTCTCCCTGGACTGGATGGAAGCTAAAAAATAAAAGAGTACCCTTCATCAAGGGTCCAGATTGTGGGAGATGGCACAGCGATTGTTGTGAGACTTAATGCACAAAGGTGATCCATCACGGCAGCACTTAAATATGAAGTTTAGCTACTTTCAGGCAACTTCTAATTACTAGCACCAACACTTTAGCAACCACCCGCACCTCAGTCCATATGTTTTCTTTATCAGAGGAATTGTGTGACTTGCATATCAATTCTGTAATCATTAATATAATATTAAAATAACTTTACCCAAAAATGGATCAAGACACAAAAGGAAACAAAGTCAATACCAAATGATTTCAGGCTCAGCTCGAACTAGGTTTGTATTTTAAAACGTTCTTTCCTGCAATAACATATCTTTCCTCTTTTGCATAATTTGGGGCAGTAAAAAAGGCAAACACCGAGTCAACCAGTCATGTTACAAGTTACTAAGACCAACATTCATGATATGGAGCAACCTGAAGATGATGATGAAGCTGTGCATAGATCAAATGTTGACTAGTTGAAAAGTGGGCCTGAACAGAAACGGAAGCAAAAGCAGACTTCACTGGAAGCACAAGATAAACATGAAAAAAGAAGAAGTGTGAAAAGCACAGGCAGTGGTTGCAGTGGACACTCTTCATTGATTTTAATACTTTAATACGTTTCACTTCAGCTCTTTGTGTGTATTAACCACAGCGAGTATAAAAGGTGGACGTGGTAGTGGGACATCTCCTCAGTGAGAATCTTGGTGTCTTGAAACCAGATGTGATGACAGAGGCTCTGACTATGAGAACAAACATGCTCATTGGCTAACAACTTGTCAATAACATGTCAATAGCCTGTGAGAATACCCCACATAAGTGTTTACAGAGGTCAGTCTAACAGCAGTTTCCCCATAAACTTCAATTTTTTTTACAGCCACAGCTATTGCCCCCTGGTGTCCTTCAGGTAGAATGCAGACACTGGCTTTACTTTCCATCTTTTATGCATCTTTTATCAAAAGCTGGCTGAAAGACCGGCAAGAGCACGCGCACAGCTACTGTCCCCTGGTGCCAGTAACCCATTACAACATATAGAGAAGATCTGCAAAGCTGTGCATAGGCATTGCATAAGACCAACAGAGTTATGTTTATGCAAATCCAGCAGGTACGAGTCTAAATTGACATTTACAATGATTAGCAATAACCTATTTATACCGCAACTGTTGTTGCAGCAGAAGGACCTACTTAGCGTTAAGCAGGCGGTTTTGTTGGTTGTGATGCTGATCAGTGTGTTCAGAGACGTGATGTTCATCTATTAAATGCTCCACTGCATTCAGAACGTTTTACTCTTGGAAGCTCAGCTGCATGAGCATAAATGTGACCAAAAACACTAGCATTATAACCTGAACAATCAGCTGAGAAGAAAGATGGCGTGAAGCTGTGCAAAGTTGAAGGAAACGGAAAAAAGAATGCTGCAAGCACAAAGAAAGTCATCTACCAAAAGCATTTCAGAAATGTAAAATTCATCAATGTTACAATTTCAGCAAGAGAAAAGGTGTCATGCATTTTTTATGGGCTGCAGACTTGCATGCCAGTATTTTTGTGGCTAAACAGAGAGACATCATTCATCACCGCAGTGCATCTGTTGTGAGTTTATTTGCTTTCAGGGAGTTTTGTGTTTGGGGTTCGCTGAGTCAATGGCATGCGAGTTCCTGACAAAAATCCTTGATTATTCCAAAAGCGGCAGCGTTACAGCAACCAAAGTCTAATATGATCCCGCTTCATGTTTGGAAAGTGTTTAGATTAATATTCTAAATGGAAATCGGCATCATTTGTTTATGTTTGGTGCAAAAAAAAAAAAAAAATACAACATGGTGTCATTTCAATAGACACATCAGTCACAGTGATTTGCACTGGGAGGTGAACACCCTCCTAACCCAAAGCTGGCCCCAGTCTGCTCCGATGTTGACTTTAAAAGGACAAAGCTGGAGACGGGCTTGCTTTAATCAGAAGCGGATGTCACTGTACAAGCCAAGGTCTCTCGTCTACAGGGAAATGTTTAAACCATGTGGTCACGTTAGACACGGCGAACCTCCACAAAGTGTGTTGCACCAGCGCGCTACGGTGGATTTATGGGGTGTGAAGAAAACTTGTATTAGTGTTGTTGATGTTTTACATTCAGATTTCTTGATTTCTTTCGAGAATTAATCAAAGTGAACAGTCAAAGTGGGGAAATTAAATCCACCACAGAGTATGAAATGTCTTCATTCTGAAGTTTTCGCCAAAAACTACTCATGAAAAACACTCATGTATTGTACAAAATGCAGGCCAACAATGGCTCACTTTGTATTTTCTTATTTGGCTCGCCATGATATAAATCTTCTAAGTTTTGATCTTTTTGTTTTGCTGTTTTTAAACCTTGTGCACTCACTAGTTGGACGACTCTCAGTGGATGTAATCCTTTAGACAGGAAACTGAAAGTTACCATTTGTACTTGAATGGAAGCGATACTTTGGTCGAGTCACAAGTACGAGGCTACAACATTCAGCCTCGAGAGCCAAGTGAGAGTTTTGCAGTTTGGGGGTTATGAAAGCAAAAGTTTTAATGCATGCACAGGCTCCTTTTCCTTACCTAGAAGAACCTTACTCTGGCAAATAGACAAAGACGTAGTTCCTTGTGGGTGAGGAACAGTTTTTGGTGATTTTGGTGCAGCTTGCTAACTGCGTTTGCTAGCTCTGCTGCTAGCTCTCCACACTGTTACCAAAAGACTTCAGTAGTCTATAGGAAAGTGTCCCATGGCTCCTTTTATCTGTGACCTCAGTAAACACTTTCCAGATCACTCAATGTTCATCAGGAGCAATGGTCTCAGTAAACAAACGGGACGGAAAACATAACATGTCCCCGCCTATCAGTGGGGGAAGTAATAACATCGTCTGCTGGGACTTCTTATGGTCTGGCATTCATGTAGATTTAGGCTACCACCCACCTAAGCACAGGCACAGACCAAGCAAACCAGCAATGTCATTTTGAAGCAGTGGTCTCCCAGTCTCCCACCTCCACCACGAAGACAGTTCTAGAATGACAGGAGAAGCTCTCCAAAGATGGTGTTGGCCCAGACTACTATACGGCACTTCAACTATAGCATCCCCTGGCTCCAAAAAAACAGAAGATGGCAACAACCAGCAACCTAAAACCGAGGCGTCAACACAGGAGCGCACAAACCGGTGGGTGACATCAAAGTGGCTGCTTCCATCTTTTAGGATGTTTATGCCTGTCTATGCATGCTCACAGTGACGGTGCTGAACCATGAAGCTCTGCACAAAAATTCGAATTCATTCGAGTAGGTAAGTGAAATTCGGACCTGTAACATGTTCTCGAGCTCAGATTCATTCATCCTCTGGGAACTATTAGCATCTATAAAAAAACGTTAACAACTATTTAGTGCTCTCCGTCTCCGCTGCAATCCATTAAATACTTATTGAGACATTTATAGAGTCTGGATCCTTTGAGCTAAGCTGTTGCTAAAATTGTCTCTCATCAAATTCTGACTTTATCTCTGCTTGTGCTTTTCTGTGAGGTCATGTAGTCTAACACAGACAGGTAGATACTGTATAGCTTCCATGCACTCAAGGACAGATCTGCTGCAGCCACATCTTTGACTAGTTGTCTCAGTCTTTATTTCATCATGAATTCTCCACCCCCACCCCCACACCACTCATCTGTTACAGTTTCCTCCCTTCCTTCGTCCATCTGTGCCGGTGTTTCTCTCCTCATTAGAGAGGTTACTGATGCATGAGGGAATGAGCTGGCAGGTCAGTGGCTGCAAACACACTGAGATTCATATTGAACAGCTTGTGGAAAGTTTTGCAGTCTGACAAAAAGGGAAAAAAAAGTTCACCACCGAGCTCCTTTAAATTGAATTTTTGAAATGTCACTGAACAGAGATAGTTCTATCAAGAAAAAAAAAGCACTTAAAAAGAAAATGGTTCTTCTATAGTATAATAAACTTGCTTTCTATTGGATATTGTGGCCAGGCGAAACCTACACTGGCACTGAAAATAATCTAGCTGGGCATTCTCTATCTCCCTTTTCCAGACTTGGCAAGGGCTGTGTATAGTTCCCTCCCGTGTCTGGTAAATTCCCTGATCACTAGGAATGCAGCATTTAATTTTCTTGTTCCTTAGCTGACCTTAATCATTTCTGCGTCAAGGGCAATCTGAAACTCCAGAGCCATGGGGATCAGTCAGCCCGGCTGTGGAAGTAAATACGTGTGTGTGTGGGGACTCTACGCATGTATATGTAAAAGGGAGTGAGGGTTGTCTTGCTGTCTCCATGAAGTGGCCATTAATGTGGTGATGATGAATAATAAGTTGGCTGAAAGTGAGTGTGCAAACCCCTCTGGTGTATATTTAAACGGCGGAGAGATGCTCCCTCGCTCATATGAACTCCCCGGTGGTCCGTGAGGTTAATTGCTTTCTCCGGCAGGCGCATACAGATTCACTATCTGACAGAATGCATCCATACAAATGACTCTGCACATACCACAATAAGTTAAGCAGAATGCTGTGTGTGTGTGTATGTGTGTGGGGTTGGTACGCTCTGCAACAGAACACAGTGTATGCTTAGGTAGCAGACACTATGCACAGCGAGGTCAGAGAAGCTAATGAGGACGACTGACTTTGACTAACGAAGTGGCCTCAACAGACTCCCAGAAAACAAGGCGGGAGTGCCGCTGCATTCAGAGTGTACTTGCTGCTCGGCGTCTTCAGCATAAAGAAATAGCACCTTTGTAACGGCTAAAACAGTTAAGTGCTTTCACACTAAATGCAGCCTCTCACTGCCTCATAGCTGACGTGTGTGTAATATGAAGGATTATGTGATCGTGCTGTAAACAAGTCTTTGCCAAGATGATCTGAGCCGCTTGATGTTGAGGTGAAACATGAAACTGAGCACCGCTGAAATGTTGGTTTCCTACCTTCAACAGGAAATTGGTGAATGAAAACAGGCAGAGAAAAAGTTTGGTGGCTTAAAGCTGAATCTGAAAGTCAGTCATGAAAGTGCAAAAAGGAAAATTGCAAAAGATGTTTTAAGTTTTGTTTCATGAAGTTTTTTTTTTCTATTGAGCTTTTCTACTGAGGCTGCAACTACTGCAGTTAGGGATAAAAACAACAGTGATGTATCATCACTTTAAAAAATCAATATGGCAAACGTTTACACTTTTGGATGTGGATTTGGAAAATTTTAGGTCCATACAAGGAGGACACGGAAGGAGGAACAGACATGGAAAAGCTGAGGGAAATAAACACCACAAATTAACTCTGAATGGGAAGTGAAGCTACATAAAGACCAAGAATTCAAAACTAACCCTACAGCAGTAAAGTCAAGCTGGTGGGTGCATGAATTCAAATACACAATAAAACTAAACCAGAACATTGTTAGGATGACAAAGACGTCAGAACCCAACAAACATAGAAAATCAAAACTTCTAGCAACAGAATTAGAGCAAAACATAAATAGAAATGCAACACAAATAAACTAAATAAAACCTCAGAAACCAAAAACAACACAAAACCCGCAGACCGTGAAAGATAATTAAACACTGCCCAACTAATGTCACCGAAAGCAAAGAGGAAGCAAACAAACACCAGGCTCTGAAAGGCTGAAATAACACATTAAAACTCCACCATGCCTAAAAAAATAAAGCTCAGTAACATCTGACAATTAGTAGGGACAACAAACATGAACATAAACTATAACTACAGGTTACAACCAGGAGCCTGAGATTCCAAAACAGCAGCAAAAACATGAAAGTCAGTGGCCAAAAAGCAAGATGCTCTCAGTCTTGGAACTTGATGTTCAGGTTCATCTAGAGTTCAGGTACTGGAGAGAGAAAAAAGACTGAGCTCTCTTCTAAAAAGGTGAAAAGTCAGTAAGTGTACAGTAAGTTTGACTATTACGCTAGAGAACAGAGGTGTCAAACATAAGGCCCGGGGGCCAAAACCGGCCCCTCAAAGACTCTGATCCGGCCCACTTGATGATGGAATCCGTGGTTTTGTCACTACTATAGAATTTATTTTTTACGATGGCTTCACAGTAAAACTAATTTTTTTGTTTTTTCTATAATTACAGGACAGTCTGGACAAAGAACTACCAGAACGTTTTCTGTAGTTTTACACATTTCTTACACTTTAAGCTCAAACAGTGGTGCTGACAGATGACTCTGTGGTATAAAAAGATTACATGCACATTTTTTTCTTATATCTCTGGCATCCAATATGCAGTTGAACTTGTGTACAGACAGAAAGGATGTTCTCTGGTTTGGCCCACTGAAGACTGAAGTGAGCTGCATGTGGCCCACAGTGCAAAATGAGTTTGACACCCCTGCTCTAGAATTTAATAAAAGCTTTTGCACAGTACTGCAATGTCGTTATTTGATGGAAAAGCAGACTTGGCTAGCTCACAGTGGCAGTTCATAAAATGTGGTTTCAGGCTCTTGCTTTCTGTTATGGTGATAGTAACTCCCAGCTTCCCCCAGACTGAACTAGAGATAAACACATCACTGATATGCATACATCAAACATCTGAAAGCTGATCCAGTCAAAACCAGAACCACCAACACCTGGTTTAACAGTGCAATGGCAAACCTGGAGAGCGGTCTAGAGCAAACAGATAAAGTGTTTAAAGAAGCCACAGCCAGTACACATGAGTACACATCTGTGTCCCCTACAGATCTGTCCATGTTTTCCCAAAAGAAAAAAAAATGGTTTAATGCACGTGTCCATAGGAAAATCAGGGAAATATAAGTTGACCCATTATGAGCTGCGTAAATCCATCAGAGCTGCTAAACGGACATACTCCCAAAGACTTGAAGACCATTGAATCCAGTCTGTCACTAACTACAGGAGAAACTCATGGATGTTAGAGACGAGTGTACAGAGATATCTTCAATGCCTCAATAGCACAGGCAAGAGTCCCACATATCTTCAAATCCTGCACCATCATTCCTGTACCTGCATCCGCCATAGATGACTTCAGACCAGTGGTGCTCACACCAGTCGCCATGAAATGTCTGGAAAAGCTGGTGTCCAAACATCTCAACACCATGGTGCTATTGATCCTCTTCAATTTCCCTATCGTCCAAACAGATCAGTAGACGGCGCAGTAGCTAGAGCTCTCCACCACGCTCTTCCTCGACTACACCTCTGCTTTCAGCATCATCTAACCAGGAAAGCTGATTGGAAAACTGTCTGACCCAGGGGTCCCAATCACCACAAGCTACTGGGTCTTTTGATTTCCTCACAGACAGACCACAGGTTATACAGATGGGAGGAAGGGTCTCCACTCCTCTTCACCCTATACACCCACAACTGTGTATCCAACATGGACAACACAGTCGTCTGATGATACGACCATCCTGAGCCTCATCAAGCATGGAGATGAGACCAGGTACAGGGTGGTGGTCGACAGCATACTTGCCTAAGGAGAGGAAAATGACCTGATCCACAATGTAGAAAAGAAATCATCACTGACTTCAGGGTGAAAGCCCCCCCAACTGCACCCCATCACCATCAGGGTCACTAAAGTGGTGAGAGCGGACAGCCACAAGTTCCTTCACGCGTCATTTGATCTGAGCTGGTCGGCAAACACTGCAGCCACTGTGAAAAGGGATCAGAAGCAGCTGCACTTCATCAGACAGCTCAGAAAGGCTGGGCTGAGCTTAAAACCCCCTCACAAAAGCCTAAAAGGGCCTGCAAGAGAGCATCCTCTCCATTGGTATGGTGTGGTATGGCAATACTACTCAGGCAGAGAGGAGGGCTCTCCAGAGAATCATAAAAACAGCTATAAAAATGATCAAGATTGAAACAATTTACACACAATGATGTAAAAAATAGGGCAGTGTGCATCATCAGCGACCCACACCACCCTCAGGCCCAAACGCACTGCTGAGGAAAAGTATACGGGATGAGATTCCATAAAGGTTTCTTTCCTGTCACAGTCTAACTGATGGCATCCCGTAACTCAGAACAAAGGACTGCTCACAACCAAAGTCCATCGTGCAACATCTTATTTCATGATGCTTTGACTTGCTATTCTGAGTGGATATGTGCTTTTGTACTCGCAAGATGTGCATACATAATGACATAATGACATAATAAAAAAATTGTCCTGGGAGATGCTGGAGAAATTTGATGTCTCAGCTATGTATATTTTTAGTAGGTGGAGTTGTGAACTCGCAGAAATCAAAAACTATACCCAACTTTAATTTGACCTCTCCTTCAAAGTCTCTGAACTGTTTCCAGCTCACATTTGCAGTCACTGAACTTGCAGTTGTCTTGCTTAATAAGCGACCTTGGATACTATTTTAATCTACTCCTGACTTCCGGAGTTGGCCGGTCAGCTGACGAGCAAAACTACATGTTGAGAAACAAATGCTCGCTTCGTTGATGTCATCTGCTGTCAACCGTAGCCGCTTTCTTAAGAAGACAAGGCTTTCATCTGAGCGAAACCAAACACTGGATATTACCTTACAGTCTAAGTTGACACCGAGGCCGAGTTTAAGCAACTGAGACTGAGCACTGAGCTTTGGCCATCTCCAGCAGACACCAACATCTGGCTCGGCTTAGCTGCTGTACACACAGACGGTTTGTTTTCAGGAAAGAGTTCAGTCGTGAGTCTGTGAATCCTTTTGCCCTTTCTGTCAAAATGCTTTGGTAAAGCTCTCTCCAGCCAGCCACCCTGATTTTACCATCTGTTGCTTTGTTCATAAATCACCGGCAAGTTGCAGAAAGGAGTAACATTGGCGTCTTAAACTTCATGACGTGTTTGCGACATTTCTCCTCTCTGCAGCCTGTGTGTTAGGAACAAGCGGCTCATCTCTTCTGTGTAACCACATGCAGGATTACAGTGTCTTTGCTTTACAAGGTCTGTGACGTCCACCACATGGTCGAGGCTGCAGCAGACACTGAGCAGATCATGCAGGTGACACTGGTGATAAACTGCTCACGTGGGAACATCTCTGATCACTAAGAGGAAGGAAGCTTGCAGGGTAAATCCTTGAGAACTGCCAGGCCAGGTTAGTTAATCATTGGGCTTTGAGGTAATTTTTAATCTGTAAAGGCAGCGATGAAAATGTTTCGACTCTGTGGAAGACTGAACTGCCTGTCAGGGAAAAAAGCAGCAGCAGAGACTCTACAGAGGCAGCACATCAGAGTTGATTGAAATTAATTTGGAAGTCTCATGACACAAGAAGCCAAAATGTGATGGTGAGAGTACACAGAGGTAATTCCTTGATGATAATTAATGGAGAATGAGCTGACAAGTCACTTCTCTGTGGAGGAGGGTGGACGGTAAAACTCACCAGTGTAATGGACGCCATCTCAGTGACTTTACACATTAGATAGTGTGAAGATAGGGATCAGATTTTAAAGTTTAATGTTATAAAATTCTATCTCATTAGTTTGGCTTTAATTCGATTTTTAAAATCTGTTGAGTTTATAAACTTTATAACTTGGGGTTTAAAAAGTGCTCTACTATTTCTCACGTGACATCATGCACACGTTGCTCAAGATTCATCCGCCATATGGGACATAACAGCCACTGGTTGCTCAGGAAAAATGTGTATTCCCCTCTTGGTTGGGAGTGGATGTTAATGGAAGTCTGTCACACCCATTCAAACCACAACTGCAGCAATATGCAATCTGGTAAATCACAAGGAGGTTTTTGCCATAGATGCAGCTTTGTGGATGCAGGTAGGGCAATGTTAACTTTATCACCACATTATTACAACTTCGGCCTGCTTACATTTACCACACCATCTGCAAGCCACTTTGCCTCCCGCCTGCACCCAGCTCCTCCTTTTCATGCATCCCCCAGCTTAATTAATTACGTTTTTTTTTAAGATGATACCTGCTCTGTTCTGCACTGGGGACCTCACTTCTGCTTTCTAATCCTAAAGCTTTCAACCTATGCAAGTGGAAGGGAAGGGCGGCACCAATAATAGAGCCTTTCAAAATCAAAATTACTGCAGATGTACTGAAAAAATCTGTATTTAATTATGAAGTGATCCTGAGTAAAATGCTGCTTACTCTTGGCTTTGCTGGCTGATTATGAAGAGGCAGACAGAAAGTAGAGGGTGAAGAAGAAACATGTAGAATACAACAGAATGCCTTTATTTGTCATTATACAGAATGCACAGTGAGACTGGAGTAACACATGATCTCAGCTATAACTGAATCAAGGACATTCAAGCCTTGTGGCATGGTCTGTAACCATTTGGCTACCAGCGCTCGCCAACAAAATTTCCAGATCTGATAAGACATAAAGGCAGCATTTCTCCTGTTGCAACAAGAATAGCAAAAGCTAATGTCTCAATTTCCAAAAGTTCTTCTCAGAGAAAAAAAATGCGTGTCTAATGAAACCTCCGGCTCGTTTCTGATTCTAATGTTATATATAAAAGTTCAATGAGAAAGATCTGTTCTGTCACATGGGCTGTTCTTTATGCTGTATGTATTTGTCATTTATGTTCGGTAATGTTTGCTCCACTAACAGCAGCAGCAGCAGCTAGCTCTAAGAAGTTGATACTTAAGTAGCACAAATCGGATTTTCACTCATCTGAGGGCTTCTGCAGGTCCCGATAGCTACTAACGCTAACCTGGAATGAAAAATCGGGTCCCGTTAAAATGCATTTCCTGTTAAATGTGATCCCATAAGTCGGATGAATTCGGCGCTTAAGTCTTCCTCAGCTCCCCTCACACCCATTTCCAATAATTACGAAACTCCAAGCGCTGGCTGGTTCACGTGCGACTACACGCGCTAGACAGTCACGTGACGTCGGGATTGACTGCGCTGGGCCAATCAGTTACACATATGACAAATTTATTTATTTATTTTTTTACAATCAAGTCAATCCGACTTAGGCGATATTTACTGTATAAAAATACTCCTGTTTTTTGAGAGTAGTTATAATTGTACTATTAACTTTTGAGTACCCACAGAAAACCTCAAATCCACTGTAAGTTTGTTTCCAATCATCGAAACAAACAACATGTTGTTTTTGTTATTTTCTGTTATATACTTTTAATGTGAATTATTGCATCCTAATCTGGGCACAGCTCATCAGCCACTAAGCAAACAGAAACCTCAAAAACCTCAAAATATTAAAAAAATAAAGAAAAATACAATCCATATGTGCTACTAATGATTTAGCTGTGGCATAGGAAACACAATAACATGGTAGCCAGCTTAAACATGAAGAGAGTGGTGCAGGAAGAAGATTCGACACAGCTGATTATCCACTAAAGTCGTGCCTACAGAAAATTTACGAGTAGGACGGTGGGGAAGTCCCGCTCATGTGCATATCAGGGAATAATCAGGTGCTGGAGACAGATCAGATTCAGCTGCACTGAACTGTCTTGACCTGCTGCGTGGAAACAGTTAACTAAGTGAATGATTCAATTTTTTCATTTGTAATGTTAAAACCATCCATTTCCTCTGAGTGCCGTCAGCCGGAGCCAGCTGATAGTGAGCTCCACAGATGTTTTGCTTAAATCATGTATTTCTGTCTTATCAGGGCCTTTAAATGGCTTGAATAAAAAACTATTGTGATTCTCCATATGACTGTGAGTTGAAACGTGGTCAGAGAGCGAGAGAGAGACAACAATCATTACAATTTGTTAAATTTGAAAACTTTTTCTGTGTATGGAAAAGGAGAGGTGACATAAAGCATCTGGTACCCTTTTGCATTACTCGGGCTGTCTTTTTAAATCTTTTCTTCTTTTCTTTGGACTTAAAAGGAAGCTGTAATCAGAAATGAATGAGCGCAAATGTAAAAATAACAACGCATGGAGGCAACACAGGAAAAATATGTTTTATTTGCCAAAAAGAAAATTCCATCCACATTTGCAGCACACGTCTGTTTTGGTGGAGAAAACAAACTCGCCGTTGCGCCCTCAGGATGGAAATTGTGAGGCTGCAGTGCCACCTAGAGAGAAGATAACAACCTACCAGAGAAGATCCTCAGAAATGCTTCCTGAAGGCTTCCTTGTCAACAGTATTACGTGAAAACAAGCCAATTGTCATGAAACTTTGTGGATATTTAGAGCATGACTACTGCAAAATGGAGAGAGATGCACTGTTCAGATCTGTAATATAGCTTTTGGTGTTTGAATGCGTCTGATAAAATCATTTTTGTAGTCTATATTTAGCTGTTAAATGTGGTTTTAATCTGCTTTAAATGCTTGTTAGTGTATTTAAGCTCGTTTCCTTCTTCAGCATGTTTTAGAGTAAATCATCAGTATGCATTATAAATTTAATAAGAGTTATTATTTTATATGATGCCTGAAAACTAAGTCCATGTGCTCCACTCTGACATCATGCCTTTACAGCTCAAGAGGCAATAAAAGCTACGATTGCAGAGGTCTGAAATAGATTACATAAACATGAACAATGCTCCACTTGCACTGTAGAGCCATTTTTACCTTGTTGTACTGTAAAAGGGCTGCTTTTTATGTGCCACTTTACTGTTCAAGGACTTTTCCCTCTATGTTACACCTTTTCTGTTCATGTAACGCTGGGCTCTGGCCAATATGAGGCTCAAATAAAATTTTATCTTGCATAAGGTGGGAAGCGAAAAGGTGG
The DNA here is from genome assembly GCA_015052665.1 of Apistogramma diplotaenia. Taxonomy (NCBI): domain Eukaryota; kingdom Metazoa; phylum Chordata; class Actinopteri; order Cichliformes; family Cichlidae; genus Apistogramma; species Apistogramma diplotaenia. Next base: position 46,619 of record VOQJ01025634.1, on the reverse strand, counting down.
CTCTGAAAAGAGGAATTATATAATTATAGCATAATATGGACATTTAAAAATTGCAAAGCAGTTTTTTAATTAAATTAAACTTAGAATTTTTACCTCCTAAATAAGCTTGTGAACTCAAGCCTCAGATTCTGTCTCTTAGCTGACAGGACTGGACCTGGTGTGGCCTTCTGCTGGTGTGGTCTTCTGCTGTGGCAGCAGAAGACCACACTGGGTTCGATATGTTGTGTCTTCACAGATGCTCTCCAGCATACCTTGGTGGTAACAAATGGTAACTGGAATTACTGAAACTTTCCTATCAACTTCAAGAGTTCTGATCTTCTCCTGTGGCATCAACAAGGCATTTTCTCACAGGCTGTTTTGCTCCAGTGGAAGTTGGGATGCTCATAAAACTGTAGATTTGAATTAAAAAAAAAAAAGACACACTCACCACCTTTGTTTTGGCAATATTTATTTCTATTTTCCCAAGAGTAACATATACTTCAGGACAAATGAATGCCTGATAAAGCCAGCACAACAGTTTGCAGAACGTATTATTCAAAATCGCACCATATTCAGTGAAATGAACTGCACTCTGAATACTAGGGCTTCTAATTGTTCTTATAAACAAACAATATTTATTATGAGCAAGAAAGTAGGGTCTACTTTATCCTTACATCTCTGTTAAAATCTAACATATGATTTATTCCTCATACATCCCACAGAGTCAAGGGCCTTTGTGCAACAAAAATCAGAACCATGATACTGTGGCACCATGACACGAGCCAACACACCATCACCAGACACGCAGAATGACAGCGGGCAGCCAAGAAACGTCAGAGGAAAGCGCGAAGATAACGTCGTCACTGCTACCAGAGGGCGAAGCGGAAGAGAAAGAGAGAAACATGTCGTACAGGTGCAGAGCAGAGAGGAGCTTTCAGAGAGACATGCTGAGGGACTACACATATAGATATAATAGGCTACGTTCAGAGCTGCGACAGTCTTCAAGCAGAAAGACAGAAGATAGAGAAAGTCAGATCAAGCGCGGAGAGGAGTACAATGCTCGGCGAGGTTAGCATGCTTGCGGCACAAAGAAACTTTACGGGAAGCTCAAGACTCAGATCACACGTAAAGGCTAGAGCGACAGCACTAATCTACAAGCTAAGCTATACATCAGACACTAAAGCTAATTACAGGAGCTACACATACTGTATATATTTATATATATAAATAGATATATAGGAGACTGTATATCAAACAAGCTGGAAAGGCAAGGCATCGCATGCACGTGCATAGGAAGCAGGTGTAGCAGCAGCAGCAGGAGGAACAAAGTGTCTGGCTTTCCGTGACCACCACAGTGAGATTCCGATGCTGTCTGTGTCACAGTGTGGAAGCCAATTTTAGTTTGGGGTTCTAAAAGAAAGACAATCGGTAAACGTTAGGCTACTCTCCATTTAGATGTTAGATATTTAAACAAGAAGCTTTACAATATCTACAAACTGCAAAAGAAAAGAAAAAAAGAATGCTTTCATTTCTGGCAGACCCTTGAGTCAAGACACATTCAGACCAAAGCGCTTAAATTACATTTTTTAAGGTTTTTTTTTAAACATCAACTTATGGACAACCATTAGACATTGCACGTTATTAGATCATGTGGATACGCTAAAGTGCACAACCTCCCCTTCGGAGGAAAACTAGACAATACTGGAAAATTCATACTAAGGCAGCACAGTTACAAACACACTAAGGTACACAGTTGGCACATACCGTCAAGTATCACTTGTGCACGAAAAACACAGGGCTTCAGAGTCAAAATGGCTTTGCATATTCATTTAAAATCCAAACACCCGAGTCTCTGAGTAAGACTTGGAAGTATTTCAAAGTGAAATCGATCAATTTCTTTAAAGCCAGTCCCTGAAACACGTCTTTGAAATAGCTAGGAGTCACAAATCAAGAATCAGACATACGTACAACATACGCACAAGGAAAAAAGCCTTTTGGACAAACAGGATGAAAATACAGGTAATCTATATTGGAGATAGAGAAAATATGAATAACTTTACCTCACAAATAGTCTCTGGTTAAATGTCTTATATACACATATGTATACATAAAGATATGTACTTAGGACATCTTGAAATACTATTTACAATCTATGATCAAAAGTGATTGTACACTGACCGACCATGTTGAACTATAATTGTGCTTTTCTAACTTGTTCTAATGAAAATGCTACAGAACCTCTGCCTGTTAAATCAGGGTTCACGTTCCAACTAACCCGCCTCTGATAAGCCTGCTTTTACTCCAGTTTTTTTTCTCTTTTGCAAATTACTATGGGTTTGGTCTGGAAACTTGATTATCATTTATTGTTTCTTTTGATATTATGTAGGATACATATATGTATATATATATATATAGATAAATATATATAGATTTGGACCCATACTCAAATATTGCTTGTGAATGCAGAAAGACGAAATCTCTGTTGCAATGCTAAGGGATGCTGCTCCTCCCCACAATGATTTAGTGCAAGTAATGTCAGGTATACAGTAGCTGCAAATCTGGTGAATATCCGATAGCCAAACAATACCACATTATTGTCCTCTTTCTAGTTTCTAGAGATCCTTTCAATAAGTGCTCATTCAAAGGCATGACTGTCAAAAATAATTACGTTTCTCCTTACAGATTTAAAGTTATAATCCTTAAGATTTCCATCCTGGTTTATTTGGCAGGCTAGCAGCAAGTCTGTGCTGCACAGCTTTCGGAGTAGTGCCCAAAGATGGTACTGGAATTAATGTGATGAGGCAAAAACGAAACAAAAAAAGAGCCTGTGACTTAAACTGCCACCTGGGCAATGCACCATGTACCCTGTCACCTCCAAGTTCCAATAAGACCACTGCAATAAGCAATTAGTTTGTAACATTTTGAATAAAATAGAAACTTTTACAAAACATTGATATAGACTCTCTGTACAAGACATATCCACAAAGTTAGATAACATTGTTGAATCAGTTTATATTGAATCTTTAGTGCTGCAAGTTCCCTGTATATAATGGCAGTTGGCATGGCGTGAACCCAGGGCTATGATGCCCTTTAGGACACCTCGGCAGCACTTTGCCTAAGTGCTAAACTGGTCTTTCTTCCCATATACTGTTGTGCAAAAGAAACAAGGCAATAACTTCAACATGCTTCTTTGCATGTCTTCTTCTTTTCAAGTCTCAAATAGGCGCATTAGTGAGGCAGGCAGGCCAGCAGGAAGTTGTTCTCTTAGATGGGGAAGGGTTCTTACATGTGTAATCCTACTTATTTGGGGTTTACATCCGCCGAGAACTGAACTTTCATTGGAATGGTCTGGGAGGCATCGTGGGACATCATATCCAGGGTTGTGATCAAATAGTCAATTGTCCTTTTTGTCTTGATTAGAAATGTCAAGATGTCAAGGTAAGACGTGAAGGAGAATTCACAAGGACAAAGGGAAAAGAAGAACCATGGTGCTAAGAGAACTTTAAGTAATTTACATTAGATTACTGTATAATATGTTGTCTTTTTGACTAATGTTCCCAATACGGACCACATAAAGCACATCTTAGATCCTTGGACATGTCTGTTCATTTGCTCAGTTGGTAAACTTTCCAGGTAAAAAAAAAATACTACTCAGCCACAACATAGGTGTCTTAATAAATGCAAGGAAATGAATATGTGCATATGAGGGCTCCTGGAGGCAGCAGGTTTGCTTTCAGCAGATATGCAATGAAAAAATAAGGTTGTTAGGTGAAATGCTTTTGGAAAACAACTGGTGCCACTAACACACATAGCATCAGTAACAGCATAAAAACATGTTTGATGACCACTGCAGAAAATTTGAAAGCTATTCAATGCGGTTCAATACACTGGAAACTTAAGGATTATAGCTCAAGTGCTGATCTTCACTCTAACACATGGAGCAAAGCTAAATATACAGCAAGATGGAAATGGTTCCCATTTCGATGTGTTCATGTAGCAAGTCAACAGTCCGTTTAACAAGCCTTTATCACCTTAAACACATTAGAAAGAGTAAAAAAGTCTTAATCAATAAGCAAAGCAGCATCATAAGCTGCAGGTTGAACTGTCAAAGGCAGAGGTGATGGGTGGTGAACTGGCTTGATTGTAAATGCTTTGAACTGCTCTCATTTTATGTTTCCATCATGCAGTCTGTTCTGCCTGGGTTACGTCTTTAACATGTGCTGGCACTGCTTAACAACACCAGGTAAGAGAAAGATTTCTGTCCTGCTTTGAGTTCAATGTGCAGATGCAAAGGCAGTTGATCACGCTGAGGTAAGGTGAAGTGCTATTCTTGTTTTAAACGAGAAGTTTAAAATGTTTCGAAGGTACGATCGAAGACAACCACGTTTGGCACTTAACAACGAACTCGGCAAATGAGAAATGATTGAAAAATAAACTCTTTCTCATCGACTTATTTCACAAGCATTTCATATCACAAAAATTACATATGCAGTTACGTCACTTACACTACTCTGGGATCTACTACACTACCGGAGAAGCAGACAGAAGCACTTTTACATAGCTTTGGACCAAGTCAGCCCACGGCAAAGCTACAATACATAATATATAGTTGTATCTGCAGATCTTTTTGTCAAATATAGTCTTAAATATGAGACTTTGGAGGAAAGAGAGAGAGAAAAGAAAAAGTTTACCGGTACATTCACGACAAACAATTCATCCGTCAAGGGAAAAAGTACAAGAGGATTTTGAGAGTTGAGTCTTATAGATCCTGGCCAAGTCGTTCAATCTCCTCAATAAGAAAGTCGATGTCCTCGAAGGTAGCAGCAGGATTTGAGATCACCATGCGGAAGAAGTTGACCTTGTCCCCTTGTGGCTGGTAGCTCACCATGGTTGTCCCATACTCCATCATTCTGGCTTTTATTACTGGAGCCACCTGACAACATGAAGTAAATAAATATTAAATATTCAAACTTCAACAAACTTGTTGTGTAACTCGGCTGTTGCAGGGGGAGTTACTACTTTTCTTTCTTTTATGCAATCGGACCTAAATGTTTGTTTATACGGTTCAAAGTTCTTCCAGGCTCCTCTGACCCTGGTCCGTGTACGTTATTCACCCCCACCTCCCAGTCTGACAGCTAATTGTGACAGCAGCTGGGTGCACGGCATCGTGATTGCTGCTCCTGCCATGTTGAGAGGTTATCTCCAAGAGCAAAGTGAGCGGCGACGCTCGTTTATTTTGTGCTCAGCAGAGTCGGGATGCCTGTGTGGATTCTTCGCAGTGATGAGCGCTGGCAGATTCAATTTCATGTCTGAAACTCTTGCTTCTTTTTTTTGACCGGCACTCAGCCTGCTGGACATCTTACTGAGAGAAAACGCTTCAGTGTGCGTGCCTCTGGAATATCATTTTTAGGATTTGTTGGTTAGGGAATCTGTGAAAAGGTTTTATCGTGACCAGCTTAAGGATATGTGACAGTTTCAGTACAACTTCAGCTTAAGGGCTTAAGTTAACAGCAGCTCATATAACCTAGAATAATCATGCGATAATTTTAATAAATCTGGGGGTATTAAATTGAAGTGCTATAACAGGCTTTTAACACTCAACCAACTTCACAAGGAAGTTGGCTTCGGTTTCCGATTACTGCCTGCTAGAGTAGTTAGTTGTTGCTCTACAGCTTTCATCACATAATCAGTCATTTTTCCTAATCTCTTGCAGGTGCCTCATTGCAGTTGGCACGCCTGCTGTAAAATAATTTACAGTGTGCTGATTTCCCTCAAATCAATCTTTTAACAGTTTCCCCGTTCTCCTCATCCGTTAGAGGATGTCGTTAGGGCGCGTGGAAACTGAGTAGAGCTCCTTCAGTTCTGACTTCTTCTTCAAAGTACTAATCAGGCAGCATTACGTCACCCCTCAGGCTGGGAGCCAGTGTGGAAAAGCTGTCCAGTCAGTCAGTTTAGTCAGTGAAGCGTGACTGCGTTTTTTCAGACAAATCTTTTAAAAAACAAAGGGAAACATCTGCATTTGCAGAGCTATTACTAAGATGGTGACAATTTTTGGTCGATGGCTTTGGAGAGGAAGCGAGGGAAACGATCGTTGTATGGCAGGCACTTACACCATCTGCTTGTCCTGATTGTCAATTATCAGGCCCCTGCTGCTGTGGTATCCTCTGAATGGCCACCACATTAGCCAGCTGAATAGCCACACTTCTTTTTAACCCCTCCTCTGTGTCATGTTTAAAACTGCCACCATTTATGACTCCTCATGTGCAGGCCAAAGTATCATTTTAATCCTGAGTATAAGCTGTCCCTAATTAGAAGGACACGTGATAGTCGAGCAGGATATGAATGAGGGGGCTTGCAGGGCACGTGAAAGTTGTGTTGGGGAGATACCGCACTCTTTAGGCTTCTTATCTGAGCTCACCCACCTTGTGCAGGTGTTTCTTTTTCTCCTCTTTGTCCTCCATGTAGCGGATCCCAGGGGGGAGGTACCAGAAGCAGACGTTCGTGTGCTGAGGCTGAGGGAACACACAGATGACAAGACGTGAGAGGAAAAAGCTGACAGGAAAAACATGAACACAGTGCTGCTGATTCAGTGATTGAGTGCAGTTGTATGCTTATGCAAAAAAAAAAAAAAGAAGATATACAGATTTGTCTTGGCAGTTATAAGCAGTAATGATTACTCATAAGCCTCGTCTTGGACAGGTAGTGGTGAGTTTTGCTTGCGTGTTTGTTTTCCTGGCAGTGTGATCATGGGAAAGCTGTACAGCTGAACTTCATAAAGCTTCACAGTGAGCTAAAGCATGAGTGACAGAAGAGACCATTACATTTTGGAGCAGGTCCTGGTTTCCACTTTTTAAAAACTGCAAAATAGGGCATTGACCCTGGCGTACAGTATGCTCTTCTGCTTATTTTTATATAATGCCTTACAGTGAACTGAATTATATGTGGCATAGTTTAAAAAATATTTTAATTGTAATAATTTCAAACATACCACCGAGCCCTGTTCACAAGATCCTCTGAGAAAGTAATAAATTCCACAGACTGTATATAAATGATGGATGGTTTGAAAAGTGATGCCAGGACAAAAGCAGCTTAACCTGCATTCTTTCTAATGGCCAGCAAGGGGAGTCTCCAAAGCAGTTTTAGGAAAATGACCTTATTTCCCTCTTGTTATATGATCTCTGTAAATACTTTCCTGTTAGTTTACAGTCTCATCCACTAGTGCATATACCTATGCCCTTATACACACAGTGTAAACATAGTCTACAGCTGTTTGGCAAATTTTAAAGCTATTCTGGCCTGAAATCCTGCAGAAATCTCAAAATGTAAAGCGCTCGTAGCTTAAGCCAAAGCTGATTTTGATTCAAAATGCTGATTTACATCCCAAAGCAATAATCCGTCAGGAGCTCTCAGCATCAGACACATAGCGTGCCTCCTGTCTCTGGATGTCTGAAAGCCCCAAATAGTTCTATTTTTTTTGTCACCTGAATCCCTGCTAGACCAGCCGGTCTGCCTAGGAGCAGAATGGCATTCATTACCAACAGCTGACTAACCATGCACACCAGCCTCATTTATACAGCTGGGCTGCTTTGGCTATAGTATATTCAACATTAGATTGATGTAATGGCTCTATAGGAGACACAGACAAGTGAGCACCTGGGCCATTGCCCAGATGACTTGGCTTTTTCTCATCCCCCTCTGGGTTATGATGCTCTTAGCCTTTTTGGGGCTCAGCGGGAAAACAATAAGGCTTGAAACATTAAAGAGCTTTCATTATAAATGACTCATTGTGTCCAAGCACTCCTTTTCCAAAAGAGTTTTCTTCATACCCACATATGTTTGTGTTGTACTGCAGTTTAGTGCAAGATATTTCAGACACCACGCTATTCATATGCATATGAGCAATTATGGGCTGTTATGCTATTCATTAGACATAATAGCAGCACATTACACTGGCGTCCGGAGGTAAAAATGGCATTCATCCAACTCCAGGCCAGAGCACTTTGCATGGAAATCAAGTCAGCAATAATGACACTGAGGGAAGGGGAGCAACATGGGCTAATGTCAGCTACTTTTCTCAGACTGTGTGACTGCACACGAATTATCCTTTTGAGAGAGCGAAAGACAAATGTGAGCATACTTTGCCATCAAAGACCATCTCGTATCCTTCTCTGTCTTTAATCTTGTTGTAGAGGTACTCGGACAGCTCCAGGCACTTGTCAATCTGGGCCTCGAACCCAATGGTGCCCTGTCAAAGAAAAGATTTTAATCTGGAGTTGTTAAAGAACATTTTGACTTCTGGCTTCACTGGAGTCATCATCAAATGTGGTACAGATAACACTTTAAACAGGCCAGGTATACAGTAAAGCCTATAATATATACACAAATGCATAACCACCAACAAGGCACCAACAAGGCTTTACTGCATTTAAATAAAAATTGTTTTATATAAGTGTAATCTATGTAGAAACAGATTTTTTTAATTGCAAAAAATACAGTGGACCCAATCAGCTTAATGACCGTCCAACCAGCAAATCTCACACAGGACGCCCTATTTAAGCTAGTTTAGTCTTAGTAAATGCAGGCTGCTTTGCAACCCATCTCTACCTTTAGCTTCTCCTTTCTAGCTGTGTCTGACTGCTGTCACTGATTCCTGCTCTGCAGCAGCGAGCCTTCACAGAACCAAAAGCCATGTCTTGCTCCTGCTCTCCCTGCCTCTGGCTTTCCATGTATGGACAGCGCAGAGCTATACCGCCAAACAGAAATGACTGCAGGTGGTGCTACAGCCTCCTTTGATTATAGTGGGCCTGGCTGAGATTTGTTATATTCTATTAATAGTCAATTACATGCCTCAAACTTTATATTTGCCAGTTATGCCAGCTCTTCCTGTGAACTGCTTCTGGTGCAAACACTACTTTAAAGGACTGTGTCCTGAATAGGAAACTTTCCTACCTTTGCTCTCCACATGAGCCACAGCTTGAAGATGTCCACGTGACGTCCACACTGCAGCGCCTTGTCTCCGGTGTCGTAAGAGAGATCGTAGTGTTTGTCCTGCTGGAACAGGTAGCAGGCGTGCATCTGGTTGCAGTTCTGCATCAGACCCTGTGAAGTCAGAGCCAGAGTAGTGGAGCATTACCTCAATAAACCAAAGCAGGAGCATGCAGCATGGGGCTATGAAACTGAGGCTTACCTCCTCTCTGACCAGCAGGGCAGAACACTGCAGAGGGACGGACATCATTTTGTGTGGATTCCATGTTACTGAATTGGCCCTGCAGTTTCAAAATAGCAACCATCACTCATCGTTATATTAAATGCTCATTAGTGTCTAATATTTGCCTGTTTGTGTCCAACCCACAATAAACAGTTACATGCCTCTCAACTCCATCCAGCTTCCACCTGTGTCTCCTGGACATGAGCAGACTCCCTCCCCACGCTCCCTGACACACACAGCGATGACAGACGTTAGCATCCACATTTAATGAACCGTTCATGTATGAAACTGGTGGTGAGATGTCTTTGGAAAAATAAGTAGTGCTGTAATAGATCAAAGAAAATCATCAGCACAGCTCGCGGTGCTTCGACCTTCAGAAATTAAGTCTAAGCCTCGGCAGGCCGACTCTGGGCCCCCGGGTCGCACGTTTAACCCGGCAGCACTAAAACCTTTGAGTTCTGTACAAGTTCTGTGTTCCCATGTCATACTAGATTTCTTGGTCTCAACCTCAATTTGTAATTGAGATTTAAAAACACAGTGATCAACATTAATTGGCGCAAATACCCAATCAGCCAATCACATGCTAGCAAGATACCTACAGGTAGTACCTAATAAAGTGTGTTAATAAGTGGGTGTATTTCTGTCTGAGTTTCTCTGGACAGAAGCTGAAACATTTAGCTGATTAAACAATTAGTCCACTGACAAGAAGCAGCTTTTTGAAAATAATTAATAATTCTTGAGCATCTATTTTTTTTTCTTTTACATGGTTGAAAACTGAACTTTGCTGGGCTTCGGACTGTTGGTATTTGCTGTTATTTGACATTTTATAGACCAAACAATCAAAAAGGTTACAGGATATTTGATAACAAGAATTGTTGTTGCATTTTCCTACCATCACCTGGAGCTTTTTTAATTTGAGAAAAACAAGTATTGATGTAATCCTTTTTCCTATATGATGCACGAATACCCTCAACAGTGGAGGAGCAAATTTAAGAACTTGTGCATGTTTTTCCAATCATCTCTCAAGCTGCACCAAAAAAGAAAAAAAGCAGTGAGGTAATACTCTAAAAAAAGAAACGCGTATGTGCGTGTGTTTTCTTTCTACCCATCTCAGCTAGTTGAGGGATGATAGACAAGGACATTTATGGCTCTTAATAGAGGTGTCCCCCTGTCAGGACTAAATCACTTTCATTAAGAGATAGAGTTCCTTCGGTGAGCGGGCCCGTGATGGCAAAGCCAGGGGAGGTGATGATTTACAGCCTCTGCTCCAGTTTTTCTAATCTCCAGTGTTAGATAGGAAATGGCGAGCTCTCTATCTGGGTCAACCGCAAGGAGTTAGAGGCGAGACAGACACAATAGATTTGTCAGAGTCGGCGGTGAGCTCTGTGGGTCTGCGTATGCCTCCACTAAAATCCTTTGCATGTAAGGTCAATATGACATTTTAAATAAAGCAGAGGGAAGCTTGCAATATTTAGCTCCTAATGCGTTTTACTCACATCCACATGCATCCAGATGTTGTACTTTTTGCAAATGTCAGAAATGGCGATAAGGGGGTCAAAGGCTCCGTACACTGTTGTCCCAGCAGTCGCACTTACGAAGAAAGGGACAAAACCCTGCACAAGAACAAACAAAATACTATACATATAAAGCAGCTGTAATATGTTTCCAAATTTCCCTCATCATCTCTGCGGTTTTAGTCGAGTGAACGCCATAAAACCAGAGCTGTATGAAGTCACATTCTGTCTATTTATAGCAGGGTAATAAATGTGCATCATGTTACCTTCTGTTTTGCCTCCAGTATTCTCCTCTCAAGGTCAGCTGGGATCAATTTACCACTGCAAAGGGAGAACAAGCTTTAAAGTTGTTTGTGAAACTGAACGCATTCTACCTGCATATGAACGCCAGCACAGGACTAGAAAAGGAAAATATAAGTATTGCATTACAGTACGTGGCTGCAGACGGACTGGACAGGAAACTAACTTTGACAAGGGGCGCTTGGCTCAACTTACTAAGCTGCTTCTTTAAAAAAAACAAAAACAAGCAAAGATGCTCCTACATTTATAGCCTAAACAACAAATTCAAGCAAAGAAAGAAAATCTAAAACCACATGATAATAACCATAAATGCAGAGCACGCTCACAGGGCTCACATCATGATTTAAAGACTGATGATGACTGTTTTCAGTTCCAAAGAAACATATATGAGGAGTGGCCAACTTCCCAAAGTCTGACTTAAACAGGCCCATAAGCTCCAAAATCAGCTAAGCTGAATAATTGATATGGACTTGGTTGTTAGTACAGTAACATTTTGGGTATTCACCATTTTCATCACCAAATTGTATGACTTACTTTCACTTATTGTATAGTTTTGGATGACCTGGACCCCCCTGGACATTCATACTCAAAGAATAAATAAATAAAAATTTGTAGGTTTGTAGATTATTTGGGGAACCTAGTCATGATTATTGGAACAAAAAATACTGCTGAGTTTGATGCTTTGAAGACCTCGAGGAGAGTTCCATTAGGTTGAAGAGAAGCTGGGCGTCTCTGCAGCCCATATCACAAAAAACGTTAAGTGTTGCAGCTGCACACAGGGCAGCAGTTTCCAAACTTGGGTTTGTGCTTCTTTTAAAGGGGCTCAAGATAAAATATCAGAAATCCTGAGATGATTAACAAGGGAAATGCATTTTTCTTGTTAGACCTCCCTGGTTTAATAATAGTGTTTCCTTATGAATTTAGTGAAAGATCTATGTTGAAAAGAATGGAAAAGCTTATGTAAAAATGCCTTATAATTTAACCAGAGATGCATGAGTGAAGCCAGCTTTACCTTTCATCTGCTTTGATGCAGATCACACTTTCAGTCCCGATGCCAAGAGCCGCTGCACCTTTTTTGATTGAAAAATGGCTCTAAGTGTTGAAGGGAGGGGAAAAAAACACAAGAATGAGTGAGCAAATCTGTAAATATGTACTTTTTTATGACAGATTTCTGTGTCATTTAATGACTTTTTTTTACCCACAGCATCTTTCAAGTGTCCTTTAAAGACAAAAGAAGGTGACAGACACACCAGTCACCTCGTGTCCCTGCATGTCATATGCAGATGTGACCTACATAATGTCAGCATTTTATCAGCAGCGGTGGAGTTAGAGTGACACACTGTCACACATCAAGCACAGCAGCAGATAACATGAGATCATTTTTTTGTTATTCAGCAGCTGAAATAAATATCTTTGACATTTGATTTAAAGAACTATCTGAATAATATTTAGAGTTCACTGTTTGATCCAAGCACACATGAGCTGAATATAAACATGGATGCCTACATGTTCGGAAGTAAAGGCCACCAGTCTGGGAACAGATGACATTCCTTTCTCTTTCACCTCAGGGAACATCTTGAAGCGGGCCAGCAGCATGGCGTACATATTAGAAATAGCACCACCTAGAGGATAGACAGGACTCAGTCAGGCAAGTTGTCTCACGGGAGTGACGCAGGGTTTCTAAAAGCTCCTTTCAGCCGCTCCCTTATTCACAAGGAGTTACTACAGCAGATGGAGCTGCACGTTTCCAGACACAAGGATTTTGTGCCTCCTCCTGGATTCTTAAGTAAATGTGTGAGCCAATACACTGCTGGTTTTTTAAAAAAAGATACTACAGGGGTTAAGATGTTCATGCGTGTGTAAAACAAACCTTTGTTTATCAAGAGCATATCAAGAAATGACAAAGCATCCAAAGACCACATCCCGCTGTCCACAATGTCACAGCCAATCACAGGCTTTGTCATTAAATTCTCCAATGATTGCTTCTCATTATGAAGTACATGGGAGAAATTAAAGATTGGGTTGGGTGAGGGGGGGGGGGGGGCTAAGTGGGAAAAAAAAAAAGATTTTAAGCCGGTTGGCTTTGAAAACCGTCCCAATGTTCTCA
>VOQJ01025634.1:11520-29131 GCA_015052665.1 Apistogramma diplotaenia | reverse complement strand
ACAAAAGGCGTCCTAGCAGGTCCGTTTGGAGGCGTCCACAGGTGCACGAAGCATGAAGCGGTGTCTCCACAGAGAAATCCGCAAACACTTCACCGGCGCAGCACAGCTACGCTTTTTACTTAAAAGAAAAAAAAAATAAAAAAAAGGAAAGCGGGAGGTGATGAATATGGTGAAAAAAAAACACCTATAAGGCTACAGCTGCTGGTAAATATGCAGCACACAAGCCATGCCTAATTGCAGCCAACCTAAATTTCACGTCACTAAAGCAATCCCGTCGTGATTCACTTCAGGTTATGACGAGCCTGCGTTGCGTCGTGCGTCGTGACTCCACACATCCCCAACATTTTTGTCCCCCTGCGTGCAGAACTTACCCTCCATACAGACACTGAATGCCAACTAATTCATCTGCCCAGCAATCGCAGACCTATTTCTTGGCGAGAGGCTGCTCTACTTGCCCGCCTCCGGTGGAGGAAACAGCGAGGCGGAGACGGGACTCGGTTCAAATACACAACGTGCGCATGGGTCCCTCCCTCCCCACAGAGCCGGGGCGCGTTACTCCGAAAATATTTATTACTCAGAGGGGATTGCTTTACTTTCTTTACTTAATCCACACAGGGTTTTTTTTTTTGCACCCACTGCATGAATACCGTGATTACTGAGGACCCTCCCTCCCCCATCCCAAATAAAATTAAGCCTGGAAATCTACAGTTTAACAGACTCTAAATATTATATATTTGGGTATGAGGGGAAAAACTCAAATAACATCAATAGTTAGAAACATTAACTCGTTACAAATCACAACAGTGTCACCTTCTGTGTTGTCTCCATGAATTAGTGTAAATGAACCCTGCAGGCATCAAAGCGACACTGAGCCACATCTGCTATGATTTATGAATGCACTGGACAACAATAATCTATTACCCAAAAACCGACTCCTTAACATAAACTGAACCCTTTAGCAACAACACTTTTTTTTGGGCATTACTGGTATTAGTCCCCATTGTCTCATTTAATTTTTCCTTTCACGTTTTGTTTAACTCTTGATATTAATTCTTTATTTTAAATATTTTTTATGTATTATATTGTCTTCTAGGAATGTCTGCTAGCCCTGATGGGTGCTGGAGGAAATCGTTGCTGTTTTTCCGTTTTATTCTGCATTTTGTCAGGATTTCTTCGGTCCTACATGTTTTTGTGCCACTGTGTGCAGTCAGCATGTAGCTGGGGATTCACTAACAACCCCTGAGGGGGGTTTCTCTTTCAAAAATGTCACATAAAGGTCAGGGGTGAGATCTGGCATCAATGATAAAAAAAAAAAAAAGGTTCCAGTGGTGTGATACAGTTAAAACAGCATCTGTACTTATTATTTTTTTCATAAAATATTTACAAGAATTAAGGGTTGTGATTTGAAGTGAATACTAGTTCACATGTAGTGATTCTCATGTACAAAGCAACGATAATGGGGCCTAATTTGAGATATTCATTTTGCATGGGTATGATAAGCTTGTGATTTCTGTGAATGTGTGAGCAGCAAACTGGAATGAATGAAACACGACAAGGAATTTTATTTTAGTTTTTTCTCAAGTGAACAAACCAAAGATTTGAACAGAGAAAATAATGTACATTTGTCAGAATATGAAAGTGATTAGACTTCAGAATTACCCCAAATGCTTGGGAGAAGAACCTGGAAATTTTTTTTTTTGAGAAAATCAAGACATCAGAAAAAGAAAATAGAGAATATCCGTAACTAGGTTGCAGGTCTTGTGAATAAAACCTTAATTTACAGCAAGTTTAAAGGTCCATCCCTTTGTTATTTACATTGATTCTACTCTGTATACATGGAACTCAGTACAGTCTGTCCAGTCAAGTCCACAGCAGTTTCATCTCCTACCTAAACTCTTTCACAACATGTCCAAAGATCAATAAAATAAATGAATCTTGAACAGATCAAGTCCAGAATAGCCAGAAAAAGCTACTTCTAATGTTCAGTAGTGTTTGAGCAGCCTTTGTCTCTGTGAAGTCTTCCTCAGTAGATGTCTGTAGTCATATGGATTCTCTTCAGTCCGGCTCTCTGTGGAGGCCATTCTGGAAACAGATTGTCTGTCAATGAAACAAAAGAGTCAACCGCAAATTTCAGCACAAAGAGATAAAAATGGAAAAGCTGACCAGGAAGGTGGGACATGAGGATGTAAAACAAACGAAACAAAACCGAATGGAAAGGAGATGAAAAGATTCACGTTCAGGAAAAGGTTTTCATACTGTTTATGATATTCGGGCCATTTATCATGTGCCGCGACCAGGCTGAAGGGAAGATTTATTAAATTCATACATGATTTTATCCTTCAGAAGTGCTGATACCTCACAGATGCTTCACCGTTTCGGAGATCAGCTGCACTTACCAGTAAGGATGTGAGCAGACTGAAAACCAGATCAGGATCGCAAAGCAAACACAGGATTTGTAGTCCTGATTTGAAGGATCTTTATTAATATCTTTTAGTGTCAGGTAGCTGAATGGGACTGAAAAATAAGGGGAATTTAAAGTGCCAAATGCTGCAGTTCCTTGAATGACCACTTGAGGCTGGCTGCAGTAAATCACTCATGTAAAAGTGTCCAACTTTATGGAAAAAATAAAGATGTTTACAGCCAAGTTTTGGGCTCTGTAGATAATTCACCCCTTCACAGAAACTGTACACGAGGGTGAATTTTTATTACCAATTAAAATTTAGTCAGGGCTTAAAGTTATGCACTGTTATGGATGAGGCCGGTTTGAGTGACAGGTAAATGCCAGTTAGGCTGCTATCTGTCTGCTAGGCTTCACCTCAACTAATTAGAGTCACTGAAGTGGAAGTCTTGAATGTGTTTGTGGTGCTGGTGCCTTTTGTAGCCGCTATGATGACATGATCTGGATAGCTATGTGGTTCAAACTGTCCAAGCAGTTTTAATGAGTCACATTCTGGTCTTTTAATTGTATGTGACAAAGCACTAATTAGTTGATATCTGTGCATTGTGCCTATAGAATCTATGCTTACACAATCTTCTCGCTAATGGCTCTAGAGTAAAAATAGGACAACAACTTCTTTGCAACTAGGAAAAACAAAAGTGTTTGCCTGGTGATTGCACTGATTTTTGATTTTTTACTGTCAGAGATTGATTGTAAATAGTTATGCAACCAAGCAACTGTCCAGAGGTTGACCGTGCAACACCTTCAACTTCTGGGCTAACACTTTCAATAGCATTGCTACGGCATAGCTCACTTGATGGGAAGTAATATGTGGTTCATCTCGCAATCAGTCCAAGTCTGCGCCAATGAGCTCAACTCTTCTGTGATGCGTCTCTTTGCAGTAGGAGACGCGACCCCACTGTCTGCATTCTGGTTACATTCCTACGTAAAAGTAAGGTTGCTGAGCACTTGTGCCATTATGGATTTAAACTGCTGTCCTGCAACAACTACGCCACGATTTGTGGAGGAATTTTGGAGATTCTGTTTCAGATCTGTGAGGTTCTGACTGGACTCTCAAGTCCTGTTTAATGCAAATTAATTTTTAGATGAACAGATTTGCAATTTTCACAGATTTATCACCTTATTGTCACAAACAGATTGCATATAGGGCTACGTTCACACTGCAGCCTGAAGTGATCCAAATCCAATTTTTTGCCATCATGCGACCTGTATCTAATCTTTTCATGATAGTCTGAACAACACAGGTCTGATCTTTCCAAATGTGACCTGTGTGTGTACGGCCAGGTCGCATTCTGTCCGACCTGCACGTCATTGATACTCGGCAAACGTCACTATTCTGCGTCCTGCTACGTGGAAGCAGGAAGAAAAACAACGTACCAGCCATGTTTACTTCTGCAAACACTGAGCACGCTCCCTACATGTGACATTATTACATCCTCTACTGCGCATGTGGGACATGTAGGTTTGTTTGCCATTCACACAGGAGATCGCGTAGAAGTCGCATATACTGTATTTGGAAATGTGAACAACCACGCAAAAAAATATGTCAGATTTCACAAAAAATCGGATATGGGTCACTTTGAGCTGCAGTGTGAACATAGCCTAATTGTCAACCTGACCTCATTCAATCACAAACTAATAACAGACTTAAAGCAGACTGACTCCGTCTTATTGCCAATTTATCACCGTCTTGATGCCCAAAAGTTGCTTTGAAGAGAGCAGCTGACTGCGAGTGGTCACAGACTTGGTCCTTGTCTTCAAAGTTTATTTCTCATGGAATAAATTGTAGCGTGACTGTAGCACTGATTTCCATAATGTGACTGTAACTTCATCAAGCTAGCCGATGTTGGCTGTTAACTGAGCATGCCATCTTCATAAAAATATAGTCACTTCTGGCTTCAAGATGAAGAAAAATAAAGCTAAATCAAATCTTTAAAAGTGACCTTTACAAACCAAGGTGTGATGTCATGGTGGGTACTTCCATCTTTTATATACAGTCTATACTTAGTAATAGCAGAGGCAGTAGCATTAATATGCTGAAGTAAAAACAGTAACTAATTTAACACTATGTTGTATCTTACAGTCAGTATGCAGAGACATTAAATCAGTGGACAGCCGGACAAAAACGCCAAAGGCCATTTCCAATCTTTCTCTTGTTTCCCATAATAAGAGTCAGTGGAGACAATGATGAGATGATTGGAATAAAGGCCCCAAAATGTCATAAGGGGACCTGTTAGTTGAAAAATAGCATCATAAAAAGTGGAAGCTTATTTTTAGTGGCAGCATAAAAGGGGAACTAGCTTGTTTAAGTATAATTATGGTGCTGAACAGGCCTTCAAAACTGAAAGTTAGCTTTCTGCTGCTTTTAATTTGAAAGTCTACATTTGGTATAATTAAAATGGTGTACAGTTTCACAAAAGTAAAGAATTATTATGGGTTATTAAGGACACTTTATAGGACATATCCTTGTTATCAGAAAGACTATGACGAAGACACTGATGACACACCTGATTTCTTTGCCAGGTCTTGGAGGCTCTGGTTCAGTGGTGGCCCTCTCTCTGGGCTGTCGACTGGGGGCAGGCAGTCTCTGCTCTACAGACTGCCGCCTATCCATAGATCGTCTCCTGCCCATGGACCGCCTTCTATCCATAGACTGCCTCTTCTCTATAGACTGCCTCCGCTCTATAGACTGCTTCCTCTCTATAGACTGCCTCGTCTCAGGCATGCTGCTGGATGATGTGTTCTCTGTGGACATGGAGGGATCAGACTGGCTGGTAGACAGGGCTGGGTAGTACTGGTCATCCACATCCAGCAGTTTCGCTGAACTAGAGCAAAAATCACAGGAGGATGGGGTCAAGTAGACATTTGAATGTCAGTCTAGCAAAAGATACATGCTATACTGTCTGAATAATTGCAGGAGCATGCAGGTGAAAGCTGCTCTCCATATATAAAATAGTGCATATAACCAGATCCAAATAACCTTTAACCTTTATTACGCCTGAAATCTTTGGATTCTACTGAAGTAGCACTGCATGAATCACAGTTCCAAATAATACTTGTTTATCTTCTATTACACTGTTGTGCAGCCCCATTGCTTCACTGTCTAAAACAGCTCACTCTTCTTCCTGTAAGATCTGTTTTTCACCTTTTTTTCATTTAGAAGCTGCTACATGCTGAAATGGTCACAGTTATTTCTTTATTGTAGCAAAGGAGAAAACTATTTACCTGGAGTTGCTTCATCAGTTCATTTAACTTCTTTAAAAATTGTCTTTATGGTAACAGTGACTTTGAAATGAACTCGGCAACAGAACAGAGACAAATCTTATGGAAAAGAGGATAATTATCAAGCCCTCGGTGTCAGGTATCAGCCCACCAGACTGTGTAAACTGCCCATCTGCACTGTGCAGCCCTCCGCTCAGCTGAACCGTCACTCTGACCTCCACTTGGACACAAGTGTGAAAAGAAGTTTAGATGCGGAGATCCACAAGTCTCATACAATATTAACATAAGGTAATGACCACCATCAGAATATATACTCAGTACTGCCCTGTACACCGATCTCATTCTAACACTGTGATGTGTTTGAGACCCGACCTGAACTCATTACTGTACTTTTCGAGGCAGGGTTGGCACACAATTATCCCACTGATGAATCATAATAAATGTGCTATTCTAAGGCTGAAATGAAAAATTTTCCCTTGATTATAATTACTTCTCTTGTCCTCTGGACTATTGGCTCAATGATATGATTGACGCAGCGGGGCAAAGAAAAACCTCAATGACAATGACAAGATTTTGATCTATTATACAAGATCTAATAAATCAGCTTATTAGCTTTAGAGTAGAACTAAATAACAATGATTCACAGAGGAATGCTGATATTCAGTAGAGTTTGCATGATAAAATGGAACTTTGACAAACAAAGCATTTTTGCTCCACTTCAGGTGTCACTTGGTCGTATTTTTGCTAACTGAAATGCTGCCAGTCCCTACAATAGTCATTGCAGGTCATTGAAATCTGGAAAAAAAAATTCTCTTTAACCAGATCTTATCTGGCCATCTCTTAGATATGGATTAATTATAGGATCTCACTTAAGTTCAGTGGATGTGAAGGCAGGCAAGTGAATACTTTTAACAATATAGAGTAAACTGGGGCTTGTCCGGGATCTTTGGGACTCTTTAAACTAAACATTAGAATTTTTTGATAGGTTGAGGGAAAGTTGATCTGAGGAGTTCAGTGTAACTGAGCAAACGCTCTTTAGTTTGTTTCGACTAGGTGGCCATTCTGCCTTTCTACAAAGTATTCATTTAACTTTTTTTGATTTAGTTTAGTGTTTTTATTAATTCACCTGGTTGGGAATATGCTTTGTTAGTGGAGTGAGTGGACTAAAGCTCTGCTTTGTGGGCAAGTCACAGTTTTTTGTTCATAAATGCGCCACCAGCTCCTTTCACTCTAATGACACTTCTAATGACTGTTGTCACTGCGAACATATTGAGCCATGAATGGCGTTAGGGATGGGAGCATCACTCCAAACTGAAAAATAAGTTGTTATATTGCAATACTGGTTCATACAGATATTTATTGCTTTCAGATAATGAACCATTGCAGTTTTGAGAGAAGTGCCTTGAAAACTGTATAGTTCATATTCACAGGGGCATTTTTAAATGGCTTCCAAGTGTTGTATACTTAATGAGCGAGATGAATACTTTTCATTGGGTGTCTAATTTCAAACAAAAACCAACACGGTGGCTTTATCTTACATGAGAAGCAAAGATATGTTTCTGATAATTGTTCAGGCAAGAAATAAGCCATATTAAGTTTGAATCAGGCTTCATTTTAGAACACCAAAAGTTAGTTTACACTTTTACTTTTACAATTTTTTGTGAGTTTCAGAGATGTTGCATTGCAGGATGTAGACTAGGAAAACCTTCCTAGTCTAGGCTACATATTCAGTGAACAGTTTGGCAGGCCAATCCTAATCTCCTTAAGGATGAATTTAAAACTTTGATGACAACTTAAAAAAAATAAGATCACAGGTGTTTTTAGTGCTCTCAGAAAATATTACTAAACATCAACATGTTAACATTCAGTGTACCAAGATCTCAGCAGCCACTAGCACACACTAGCCTACAGCTGGCGACTTGTTTGATAGGGGCACTAACATGTAGATATCGCTGTTTCCCTCCCCGTTTCTCCTGTGTGTCATCATTCTCATTTACTATCATCACCTCAGCAAAGTCTCCAACTTTCATTCCCTACCACCCGTGTTCTCTCATCTTCCAACCTCCTCTGCTGTCAGCTTCAGCCAGAGATGCTATTGCTCCCGCTGACCTTCGCAACCTTAATGATGCATGTAAACTGCTCCTGTCCATTCCTTGCTTTATTTATCTGCTAACAAATTATTACCCTTGATGTTTAGCACTGTGCTGTACTGTGTGTGTCCACATCAAGGTGGCTCTGTGTGTGTGTCCGTGTCTCCTCAGACTGGTGTAATAAAGTACCCGAGCCCCTGCTTGTTCAGCCAGCCCTATCGGTCTATCTTCACCCCCTCAATCTGGGTGGCATGCTCACCTTGTGGCCTGTACGGCACATACATATGCATGACTACACACATCAACACATACTTTCTGGTTATTTTCTTTGCCTTTTCAAAAGAAAATATATAAAGTATATAGGACACATCTCCCATCATGCAGGAACCCACAGAATAACTCAGATAAATAACACAGAACAAACTATTTTGGATTCCTTACATTAAATTTCATTGAGTATACTGTATTCAGTCAACATAAAGAGGTAAAAGATGAGGGCAATTAATTTAACTGAGGAAGTGTGTTGTGCTGTGGATCATTAAGTTTGGACCCAGACACTGTCCTTATGTTGGCGCCTGGCCGCAGTCGTTACTCTGGGCCAGGAGTGGCAAGCAAGCAGGCAGCACGCCAACCTCTTAAAACAGCAGCTAAGAGGTTATTAAAACAGGAGTGTGACACTTACCCTTCTTTCCTGGGTTTGCGTTTATCATCCTGAACAGACCGCTGAGTGGAGAGAGAGATGGAGAACTGATTATTAAATGTCGAACAAACAATACTGATATTTGTATGCGCTAAAAAGCAAGAAATTGGTTCTATTGTAGTGTTTTTAAGCCTAAATATGTATTTTAGTACTCAACACAGCTTGAAAATATATTTAACCTATGGGTTTTTTTGCAACGGTAGCAAAAATTCAAACATTCAGGGTCACCTGAGGACAAATCTAATTACTCATTCCACTCATTATTTTTGTGAAATAATTAAATGCGTTTGTGCCAGTTAAATATCTTGACACCTACTGCATGGATTGGCCACTAAATTCTCTGTAGTCATAGATTCCAGATGACATCATGAAGATAAAAGGCTTTATAGCCAGAAAAGATGTAGAAAAGTTGTCATTTTGTGGAATAACAGATTTAGAAACAGCAAAAGACTGCATACTTTTTCTTCTCATATTGAAGGCGAGAGCATAACCACTGATCACAAAGCAATACTGTCCCTTAGTTCTTCGCTTGGTCCTAAATACACTGAGAAAGTCACCAAGTTGGCAATAATGAGCTGAACTAAAGCATGATGGTTACTGCTGTCAGTGAGAGGCACCATCCATCCATCCATCCATCCATCCATCCATCCATCCATCCATCCATCCATCCATCCTAGCAGCTCTTTTCTCATTGTTTCCAAAAGCAATATTAAATATTAAGCTCTCTCTGCTTTGAAACTACTTTACAAAAATACAGCAGTTATTGATTTAGTAAAAGTCTGCTGCTTTGTTTTGTATGCTGAATGTCTAAACTGATTACTAACCCAGTTATTGATTAGATGGACTATATCTACAGTATTTATCTACAGTATTTACTAGGTTACAAAACAAACAGACAGCACAGTGAACAACAATCAGGTGCTATTGTGGACTGAAATGATACAAGATCACTAATAATAAAGACTAAATAAAAAGGGGCTGCTTTTAGTACAAAAGACAAACTTTGGAAGAAAATGACTGCATTGACAAAAATACTTTTCCAGACAACTTTATAATAGACTGATATTTCTCGCCTTGGGAGCATACCGTAGGTGGTACAGAGCTCTGCTACAAGGGAAAATTTGTCAATCAATAGTGCATTATTAAAAGACAGATGCTGGGAAGGCGGCTACAGGTGCAGCTGACGGCAAAGCTTTGTTGTACAAAAATATCTGAAATCGTTCACCGTCTTTTCTGAGACTCACATGAATCAGGTTGTAATAGGTGGAGTCCTCCGGTGTGTTCAGGGTCTTTGGCTGCTGGTTCCTGCGGGGGGTTCTTGACAATCTTTTGTCAGCTGAAAAGTAACACAGGCAGTTTAAGGCATCTGGCAGAGGTTTCGCTGATTTTAACGGGTCAGGTTTCTCTGGATAAACTCTCAAAAGAACTTCAGTGCACGATCGGTCTGCAGCTCTGCTTAAATGTTTCAGGTTTCACACAAAAGTACTATTAGTGGGAGTGTTTTTGAGTCTTTTCTGCCTCTCTTAATGCACAAACATTGCAGTTATATTTTGTTTCTCCGCATATATTAATACATTTTTGTTTGTGAGAGACAACATTAGAGAGAATTCAATTCAATTCAATTCAATTTTATTTATACAGCGCCAAATCACAACAAACAGTCGCTTCAAGGCGCTTTTTATTATAAGGCAAAGACCTTACAATAATTACAGATTAAACCCAACAATTAAAACGACCCCCTATGAGCAAGCACTTGGCGACAGTGGAAAGGAAAAACTCCCTTTTAACAGGAAGAAGCCTAAACCTGCTGTGGAAGAGAGAGGTATTATTAATAAGTAATGAGAAAATGCACAATTGGGTATAAACAGAGTAAAAAGAGGTGAATGAAAAGAAACACCCCCAGCAGGCGAGGCCTATAGCAGCATAACTAAGGGATGGTTCAGGGTCACCTGATCCAGCCCTAACTATAAGCTTTATCAAAAAGGAAAGTTTTAAGCCTAATCTTAAAAATAGAGAGGGTGTCTGTCTCCCGAATCCAAACTGGGAGCTGGTTCCACAGACGAGGCGCCTGAAAAGTTGTGAAAGAAATTGTGAAATGATAAGGAATTAATATTATTGGAGGAATTTCTCCAGTTAAAATTTTCCTACGTCGATTCCATGAAACCACCTCCGACACAAAGTGTTCGATAATTTTGTAACGATCCGTGTTTGATTCCCAGAACAATATTTGAACACGAAGTGAGCGGGTGGGCAGCTTTCATGCCTGACATCTCCCACCTTGCAGCGACTGTACTGCAATCTATCATGTTTGTCATACACGATGTACTGTAACAACATCCGTCATCTATGTTATTGCAATTACAAATATATTACAGTGGCCTTTGTTTGATGCTCATTATTAATCGCCGTTGACATCCCAGGAAAAGGCAATCTATCACGTACGGAAGCTCTCAGGTAAAGAAAGTGAAAAGTTTGTAACATTATTGAACAGCTCCATCCAAAGGTCATTCTGAATTGCAAACAAATGAAGCCAATTTTACACACTGACTTATTACTTCTTGCCATAATTGTCGGAAATGCTAACTCACAAAACATGATTAACATCTAATGACCTTTCCCATGAAGAGCAATGTGTCTGGCATTCCTCTGCTTTCACTGTGTGCCACAAATGATTCTGATTTATTTTATTATGTAGGGGAAATTCATGAGGACAGATTAGTACCCTCCGTCGAGAAATGACTTTGTGGAGCTGGAAAAGATAATTTCACAGGAGTCGCACTAGCCCCTGGAAATAACACTGATAATTCATTCTGCTTTACCTCAGGCAATGCACTGTGCTGGAGAAGAGGCTGTAAAGGGCAAACATGCCTGGATTAAAGGAAGACTGTTATCTGTACAGTACATTCTGTGATATCACTCTTTTGTCTGTAAATATGTACACTGCAGCAAGTTAACTTAGCCTAGCATAAAGCCTGGGAACAGAAATAGCTATTCAAGCAAAGGCAAACAAAAACTGAGTTAGAGCCCTTTTAAAGCCCGCTAGCTAACATACTATCTGTTCAACTGCTCGCTAATGCAAAAATCTAGAAACAACACAGTGCATTTAGGCAAATAGACAAGGTTGAGACGACCTGCTGAAGTCTAGAAATGAGCATCAGAATGGAGAGAAAATGTGATTTAAGTGAAATTGAATGTGGTATGGTTGACAGCTGGTGTGAGTATTTCAGAAACTGCTGATCCACTGGGATTTTCCCACACAAAGAGGGTTAACAAAGAGCGGCCTATAAAGCGTAACTAGCAAGCAACAGGCCACATTGATGCCAGAGGTCAGAGGAGAATGACCAGACTGCTTTTAGCTTATCGGATATCAACAGTAATTCAAATAACGACTCGTTACAGCTACGCTTGCAGAAGAGCATCTCTGAACAAAAGCACATGGAAGCTAGAAGCAGATGGGCTACAGCAGCAGGCCACAGTTTAGCCAACTGGGTGGTGGTGGGGTTCTTATGATGCACAGAGCATTTCTTTTTCACTCACCTCTTTTAACTCTACATTTATACCTCACTCTAATCATTAATTATTATTAATCTCTGGCTCTCTTATGCAGCGAGCCTTTTGTGCCGTCTCCCTCCGCTCACCCCTGACCGAATGAGGGAGATGACTGTCCCTCCTTTGGCTCAGTCTGCTGCCTTTATGACATCTTTAATACGTTCATATAACACTTTAGGGGACTAGTCAAACAATGATCAGGTATTCGTAAAAACAAGTTCATTGAATTATTGGCATTTCTGGTGGCAAGCAAAAGTTAAAGGCTATCGCCTTGTTTCTTCAAGCAGTGATTGTTCAAAATGTTGACGACTAAAGAAGTTTAAATTACACTTATATACAGAGCATTATAAAGATATTACACGGGATTTAAAATGCACTGTAAATGCAGTACTTATAATAAGACTCAACAAGACTCTAAAGTTCAATGAAACAGTATATAGACTGATTCTTATACAGTCCCCTCAAAACACTTTATACAACATGCTACATTCACTCATTCAAACAACCAAATACTTTCTATCTGACGTTCACACTGCAGTGAACACTGGAGAGCAACTTGGGGTTTGGCACGCAGACTGGAGCAGCCGGCTATCAAACCACCTTATTATTATTATTAACCTTCCAGTTAGTAGGTGACCTGCTCTACCTCCTGATCTACAGCCACCCCAAAGCAGAAACATTATTAAGGCAACTAAATATTATTCGTCACTACATAAATATTCAATTTACTTGAGACACCTGAATCTACGAAGGCAGCTGCCAGCTCGATGTTGCAAAGTGAACTTTTCAATTTGCTGCCTTCCTCCGTTTGCCGCCACAAAAACAATCACAGCTGTCGCCCGTGCGAATCAAATTTTATCTTTGATGACACATCAGGAAGAGAAATGCTTCCTTTAGACTTTCTCAGCTTTCCTGATCGAATGTAGCTGCGTGACAGAGGAAAAGGACAGTGTCCGTCGATAATATCGCTCTGCACCACGAGAAATAAAAATCAGCAATAAAGTCTGAAGCTCTTTGTTGCTGTTGTTATTATTGTAGCTTTTTTACCCTACATGTAACAGCTCAGTCGCACTCTGACATCGCTGGGTCAGCGTGTCTGAGCTCAGTTTGGCACCATTAGGTAAAAGGGTCCTAAAGGGTCCTGGACTGTGAGAATATACAGACTCTCTTTCTTAATTATCTGAAGGTCCAAGAGCTTCAGAAGCTGAACCAAAACTTCAAATTAAGTTTGGGTCAATCCATGACAGCATTATGAATTGTTTTTATTGCTTTATAATCTGTTTCCCAGCGAGCAGGCCTCACTTATCTTACTTGATTGGTGTTGCTCGGGAGTGAAGCCATTGATTGCTTTTCCTCTCACAAACATGCCATTGTTCTCGGGGTTTGATTGATGGGCCTGGATGATCTCATTCAGCTTCTGCTGCAGAGTCAGAAATTCCTGAGACGTCTTTGCGATCTGTTGAAGAGATTAGAAGGAAAAACAATATATGGCTGGAAAGAAAATGACAAGCTAGTGAGTTTTCAACAAAAATCAGTTTGAGGCTGTGACCTGTCTGGAGAAGCTCTCCAGCCGCCTGGTCTCTTTCTGTGCTGCTTGCTTGTTGGCTCTCAGGTTCTTCCTGTCCTTGTAGCCTCTGAAGTTACTCTGGATCTTCACTGCGGCCTGTTCTTCCTCCAGTCTTTCTTTTTCAGTATCTGTCTCATCTTTACATTCAATCAGCACATCAATAACGTCCAGAGCCTCATCCTGCTCTTCCTCATTAGGTTCCTCCTCTGCATCGTTGGCACTCACACATTCTTCTTCTTCTGCTTTCGCCTGCGCTTCCCTCTCAGCTTTCAGTCTCTTTCGGTCCCGATGGCCTCTGAAGTTGCTCTGGATGACAGTAGCTGCTTTTTCTTCATCCAACCCCTCTTGGTTCTCATTAGAAATGTTCTCCTGGGGTTCTTCCTTTGGAGCCTCGTTCTCCTTCTGCCTTTTCTTGTGGAGCTTTCCCTCCTCCTCGAGGCGTTTGCGCTCCATGTGGCCTCTGAAGTTGCTCTGAATCACCACAGCTGCTTTGATCTCGTTTGCATCGTCGGACTTGATGTCACTTGTTTCCCCCTGAGCTTCTGTTGGTTCTTCTTCTTCTGCCTCTTCACTACCCGGTTCCTTTTCCAGCACTTCATCCCCTATAGGACTTTTTGCTTTCTGTCTCTTAGCTGGGATCTTGCCTTCTTCCTCCAACCTCTTCCGCTCTTTGTAGCCCCTGAAGTTACTCTGGAGAACAGTGGCTGCCTTGGTTTCCTCTTCTGAATTGTTTTTTTCCTGTCCACTCTCTTCCTCTGCCTTTTCCTCCTCCTGTTCTTCCGTTTTAGGTTCAGTATTTAGGCTCAATGCTTCCTCTGCCACTTCTGTGTGCTCATCTTCTGGCACCTGGGTATTATCGCTGTCATCATTCTCCTCCGCTTCAAAAGTACTTTCTTCATCTTCCTCATTTTCTTGCTTATCAGAAACCTTTTCGCCTTTGTTGCTGGTCTCTTTCTCCTCTTCCACTGTTGCGTTTGGCAACTCCAGCTCTGCCCCAGCCAGTGTCTTTTTTCTCTCCTTAAACTTTTTCCTCTCTTTGTAACCTCTATAGTTGCTTTGAAGAACCACAGCAGCTTTAGTTTCCTCCTCTTCATTCTTTGCATCATTTTCTGGAGTGGAGGCACTTTCTTCTGGTTCTACTTGTTCCTCGTTTTCTTTTGAAGCCATCTCAGCTTTCTCTTTCTCTCTAGCTTCCCTGGAAGCAAAAATGGATACATTCATGTAAAAAAAAAATAGATAAAAGAAAAAAAAAGTACATTTTACCACTGTTGTGTATTATTTCCACCTCTCTTACATCTTTCTTTTGAAGCTCTTCCTTTCTTTGTGCCCTCTGTAGCGAGCCTGTATCTTAGTTGCTGCTTTATTCTTCTCATCTACCAGCTCCTTGTATTTCTTTTTTGCCAGATAGCCTCTGCAAACTGAAGAAGAAGAAGATGGAATAAAGGTAAACCAACGTAATACCCACCACTTTTAGATTGTGTAATTAATTTAATATCAGACTCCTACCAGCCTGAAGCTGGATGATAAAGGCCTCCAACTTTGCTTTGCTTTTCTCATCAGCCACCCTCTTCCGAGCTTGATGACCTCTGTAAGCTGAAGAAGAAAAAAAAAATCATTTCGATGGCTCCTCCATAACTTGTTCACATTCTGGTACACAACCAGAGAGCACACAGTTTACAAACCTGACTGCAGCACCAGGGCACTCTGTTCTCGCTCTTTTAATATCCGCCGGTACCGCCTGGCTCCCAGCCAGCCCCGAACACAAGCCTGGAGCAGGATGATTCGCTGTGTGGCCTGCTGCACCATCAGATTCAGATGCTCGACGTGGTAGTACTTCAGGAACACCTGATACAAGATAAATAAAAATCAGTTAATCATACACAGCAAGCTTCACACTCAGAGTTTAGCTTCAACTGCATTAGTATAAACAGTGCTGGATTCACTCTGCACATACTAAAACTGCATTGGCAAACTTTTCTTTGGATGTTTTCAAAAAATCTCTGTTCATTTGGACACAAATGACCCTTTTTGGTGCCAATCAGCACAGCTTTGAAATAAATATGCTACATTTGGATGTTTGTTTTGTGTCTGTATCATATATGTTTGAGACTCCTGATGGATCACCAAGGCAACAGCAAGAAAATGAAACAGGTGGTAAATCTATTTCTTTCTTTCTTTTTTTTGCCTAAACATAACCAAGGAGTGAGTGAAAACAAAAGTAAAAGCCAAATTAAAAAGCAACTTTTCTTGTTTTTTTGAACATTTTCTCAGTCAGTTCAGTTGAAATAAAATCTCTCTGCTCACCTTTGTCTTCCCCATGGCCCAGTTTTCCAGCTTGGCCTTTTCCAGTATGGCAGCACATGTTTCTGGAGTCACAGTGGGCTCCTCGTTAGCGTGGAAAGCTAATATGTAGTACCTGCAGAAATCAGTGTAATTAGTTGGACACTAGCATCAAGGGTCTACGTACTGATTTTTGTAATCATTTACAGTAATAAGCTATTGTCCTCTCTGCACTGACCTCTTCATGAAGTTAGCAAACGGGATGCGGTGAGAGTAGCCCTGCCGTCTGATCTTAGCGGTCTCCAGAACACCGGTGTAACGCAGCTGGACCAGAACCTTCTCACGGTCAAACTTGTTGGCATGGCGATCGTTGTTAGGCTTGATGCAGCGCACAAAGTGAGGCTGCCCTGCCACCATTTTGGACAGAAGGTCCATCAGAGAGTACTAGAAGGAATGAAAGAAGAGATTATGGCTTTAAAGTAGCAATCAGGGTTACAAGAATGTATATCCTATCTACCATACATCTGTGGTATGGTAGAGGGGTTATAGAGAGGTAAGGCACTCAAAGAATAAACTGTTCTTTTTCCAGTCCTGGCTTTTAAGCATAGTCCACAAATTTTCAGTAGGGCTGAGGTCTGGGATTTGGGAAGGCAGTTCTGGATGCTGTATGTTAGCCTGCTTTGTCCATTTCAAACTGTGATTTTAACTGTGTAGTTGCTGAGTCGAGGTAAAGTTGAATCATGTGGAAGAAGTCGGCCTCCTTCATCCAGCTCCAGATCATGATGCTACTGTCAGTGTCCTTCGGTTTGAAAGCCTCATCTTTAAACATACCTGCTGTCACTGTGGCCAAACAGCAAAGTGGTGACACATCTGAATAACTTACATACACTTGCTTGAACTCATGATCTTGGAAATGGCTCCAAGAGACTTTCCCAACTCATCTAAATTAGTATTCCTGCATGTGCAGTGCACTTATGACCTGTATTTATACTTATGGATTAGAGAAAATGCAAAATAAATTCAAAATTGAGCCCCCAGTTCTTGCTTTTTAATGTCATTAAAGATGTACAATCATTCTGCCCTGGAAAAAGAACAGTTCAAAGAAATCATTAAAAGCCCAAATTCACCATGACATTAATGCCCATAAGGAGTGTAGGCAAACCTCTGACCTCAGCTGTATTTGCTTGTTAATTTGTGTCTCTCTCTAAGAACGACCCTAATAACACATAGGGACAACAAAGCTTACTCTGAAGTAGGAAGCCACTGTCTGTGTTCTCATGTTGGTGGTTTCTCTTGGGTGGTACGGCGTGTCTCCAGATTCACCTTGCTGAAAAAAACAAAACACCAACAACACCTACTGTATAGCATAATAATGCTAGTCTATATTTTTTTTGTACAGGCTTATAAAATAGCAAGAAAGATGCAGTTTTAGTATAGATATCAAGTCAATTAAAGGTTTTTAAAATCATAATGGAGGTTAAAAAAAAAGTCATTGTGTTTTTTTGAAAAACCTCACTGTTTTCATTTGTACAGTGATTTTTTTCTCAGGCTTTAATTCAACAGAAGGCTGCAAAAGAGACACATTGAATGGATAAACAAGTAGTGCCAAATTGAGAATATGGTTTTAAATGTACAGAGTTAAAGATCAGTCACATTTCAACGGCTCTATGCTAAAAAGCTGCTATGATTTACCCCCCCCCCCCCCCCAAAAAAAAAACAACTACCCCCCTAAAAAGATTAGTCAC
>VOQJ01025634.1:0-11500 GCA_015052665.1 Apistogramma diplotaenia | reverse complement strand
ATATGGTTTTAAAATTAAAAAGTTAAAGACCATTCACATTTCACCCGCCCAAAAGAAAAAAACTCCTATTTTTTCCCCCCCCCCCCCCCAAAAAAAAAACAGACTTCTCCATCAAAATGAATGCATCAACCACTTAACTGTCTTAACCTGCATTTAGCACATATTTGGTAACATTTTGAGCTCTGTATCTAATTCTCAGCACGAACACAACAGGAAGAAGACCACCTTTATAGCACACCATCAGCCTAATGCTGTTTGTAGCATTTAAATCGCTCATCGTGTCTTCTCAAGAGAAAGAAACCTGTGATGAGCTTTTCTCCTAAAATATGCTGATGAATGGAAATGAATTCAAGAACTAATCAAACAGTCCGTTTAAACGTAGCCACCGTCGATTGATTTTAGGTGAGCAAATCGCTTCGAGGCTTACATTTAGCAGCGGTGTACCGCCACAATCTAAACTAATTCACACGGCGGCGTAAGGCCACGTAATTGAGGTGTCAGGATGAGTTTTATTTGGATGCTGGCACCTGAAAGAGTCGGGCTGATTACTGAATGCTTGGAGTGCAAAATTGAAAGTTTTATCACCTTTTTAAAAGGATTTCTAAAAACTTGGATTCGCTTTGTCAGCCATTTTTCCAAAACTACTTAGCAGAATTAGGCGTGGTGCTATAAACATAAATCCACCATGGTGATGGATATGGATGGATATGCACAGCATAGGAGGGAAGAAGATACATTTAGCATTTTGCAAAGCAAAGCACACATGATCTTACTGACATGCAGAGACTATATGCAGGGAAATACTTTCAAGTGGACCTATTATGCACATTTCCAATAATTATATTCTTGGACTCTATGACGCAGGTTGAAATTATTCCTCTCATTTCACCTCCTGCTTTAGCTCCGTTCCACCTTCCACTGAGCCAGCTTTCAGCTGATTGGCTGCCCCTCGTAAACAAACTATTTCAACAGGTGCTTCTATTCTCACACCCAGAGCTGTGTGCCTGGGATGGGCACATTAGCATTACTCACGCTCCCCTGGGATGCACAGCGGTCAGCTCCAGAGGAGGACATACTGCAGATTAAATATCTTTCACATACATATATTACAAAATCGATTTAAAACACAAGCTTGTGTTTCTTTTTTAGACAAGTATATAAGGTAGAAAATAAGGAAATGCATAATAGGTCCCTTTTCACTGAGGTCAACTGATTTACTTCTGGCTCAAACAGCTACAGACCATCATATCTGGATCCATTTGGACATTTTAAGGATATCTAGAATGAGGAAAAGGGTCTACATTGATGAAGTTATACACACATGTTCATTACCTCACTAAAAGAAAAGGAGCTGTATAAACTTAGCATTCCCATCTTTTGAAAGAGAAATGCAGAGGAAGAGAAAAGGAGACGGAAAGGTGAGAAAATAAATAAGATAAGCAGTAATTACAGTTGGGTAAAAAAAACCAAGGGAGGATAAATGGAAAACACGGTAGACACACAAGTATCTGAGCTGTAATTCAAGAGCAGCTCTCGACTGGAGCAGTGAAAGTAATAACGAGAAAATAAACTGAACAACTTTTCAGAGGAAGTTCTTTATGTGGGAGATAATACAGTGATAATGCAGACAGTGCTGTAAGTACCTTGGTGAAGGTGCCGGTGCGTGTCGGGGTCCGTGGGCTCAGCATTGTGTTTATGCCTTTACCCTTGGTGTGGGCAAGGTTGCCTGTGAAATGAACAGTGGATTAGAGAGTGAGTCGAACTGCGCTCAACACAGGGAAGAGACTTAGTCACACGTCCAGAAATGATGTGAAGAAACAGAGGTGGGATAATTGCTGAGGTTACTTTCAGTCTGAAAGCAGGTTTCTGTCATGTTGAACAACACTCGTGAGTTACTGCTGCTCAGGTCAGCCGCTCTAAAACGACTTCTAAAGAGCGATTAGGAGATTATTGGCTTCGTGATTGGATTTTGACATCGCTGACAGCCTGCTCTTCCTGGAAAACACTGCGTCTGCCAAGGCCAGCGTATTACTGTACAACACACGTGTGCCAGACAAGAGGCTAACAATAGCCTGCTGTTTTATTTTTAATATTTGCAGCAGTTTTAAAGCACTTTAATCAAAATGTAGAACTTTTCTCCTCCTTCATTTCCCTTCTTGACTTTAACTTATTCACAAAGAGCTGCTGTGCCTGCGTCACCTGTTTTGGTGAGGGGGTGAGTGACAAGTTTGCGAATGAGCTCGTTCTCCGACGACCGCAGCAGCAGGATGATGTCAGCCGGCAGGGTTTCTCTGTTCTTGGCCAAGAAGCCCGCAGCGTTATAAATCACCTTAAAGTTTATGCCGAGAGGAAAAAGGTAAATAACAAATGCCAACTTGCCAATGTCAGTTCATTATTACAATTAAAGGTTAAATTAAAATTACCTTTCCGGCATAGTGGTGTATCCCAAAACCCAGGTCAACCCTCATTGGCCTCCAGAAGCTTTTTGTCTTGAGATTATCTTCAAACTTCTCTAAAATATCAGATTGTTCAGATATTTAACTCGTGTGCAAACACCCAGTGGAAATAAACAACAAGGTGCGACTTTTAGAAATAAGAGCATGGTTCCTTGTGCAAATTTGATGTAAGGAAAGCAAATTAAAGACTCAGTTGCTCGAAAACGTTTCCACCTTTTGGCATGGAGAGCGTATGAATGCTCAGTTAAAGAAAAATAAATACAGGCTTTAGAAAGCAAATAAACACATAAAGAACAAGCTTGAATGCTGAGGCACTGACCTACGAGTGTCTGGTCAGTGGCCTGTGGAAATCGACTCTCTTCATCCAGAAGCGAGAGCATCCCCATGGGCTTCTGCAAGAAAAGGTCCAGGAGCGGCCGGTTGTCCTCGTACTCGATCATCCGAACGTCGACCTCTTCGTTCAGGTACTCATCCTGCACAGGAATGGAAGGGTGACAGTGCTTTAAAATGAGCTGTCATGAATGTACATATTGCCTCTTTTCATGGGATTTGATTCTGAATTCATTTCGTTTTACACGTGTTTCCATCTCAGAAAAATAAAAACTGTTATTAAGAAAAGGCAGACATTTATCACTCCTGTTACCAAGAGTTGTGAACATTATTAGCTTGCATTTTTTCCATTTGTCTGTCATTTAGCTTAATTTTACTGACGAGTAACAAGAATGTTTTGACTTCTACAGAAATATTAAGTGTGAATGATTCTTCATTTAAAGCTGATCTCTCCAGTTGGCTCTAAATGTTGATTCCAAAGTCAATCTCCAAATCCTAGCAAGAAACGGCTCTTCTATCTGCTCTCCGGTTGAGCAGAAATACTCCCTGCTATAGGACAGCCTTCAGGCCTGCATGACTCTATGTCTGGTCTGGTTCATCTTTGCTCTCCTTGGCACCAAGATGCAATAAATGCTACTGTCTTAATAACCCCCTGAAGAAGTATTCCTGCATGAGCAAAACCTTGTCCCACAATACCAAATACACTTTCAAATCCATTAAACAGCAGTACAGTTTTGTAACCTCTGTCTGTTTCATTTCTTCAATGTCACGCTCGAGCGTTCAGAAAGACTTGACCTTTTAAAATAAAAGCAACTGGGAGTTTACCTACATAAATCGGCCCAAATCAGCCCTTTATGGACAGGATGATATTCAAGCTATAGTTTGTTATGATGTGTTTTATCTCCTCTTAACTCGGCTCTGATGAATCTGATCTGCAGGGCAAAGTGTTGCAAAAGTGATCACATCAGGCTGACTCAGAGCTGCTAGTATGACTCAGCAGCATCACCAGGGACTCCTGCTCCGTGGAGAGCAGGACAAAATGGGAACAAACGATATCAAATCAATCTGATTATTCATGCAAAGTGCCCCTGTAAGTAAATTCAGCAGGGATGCCGATAGATTAGGACAATATGCCGCCACACGTGTAAACATATATGAAAACACGAAGGCAGAGGATTAAATGCATTGCTGATAAAAACTTACCACATGGCAATACTTTAATTCTGCCTTTTTATGTAGAGCTATTAATCTGACAGCATGGTACATTTCCCTTATGCTCTGAATATACAGTATATGATGGTTGTATAGGACAATGTATTTCTGGGCCTGGTTCCAACAATACCCAAGAGTGAGTTTAAGTCCAGCACTAAGTGTCTTCATACTCCTAATTGGCCCTCGTTTGGAATGATTTATAGCACTTCTCAATGGGTGACTCTAAATCATTTAACATTAGCAAACCATTCTCTGACCCCCCCCACCCCCCCACCCCCCAAAGGCAAAACCCTCCCGTGAGACTGCACGAGGGGTGAGTAGAGAACCTCATTCTGCCGTGAATAAAGACGGCAGCACACTTTACCCTTGCCGTCTCTTTTAAAGCACAGACTGATAAACGATGACATGTTCTCTCAATTTAGATGGAAATGAGTTAGAACCAAGGTGAAAACGGCATACAGACAGCTTTCCAGGAGGGATTCAAACCCTCAGACGGCGCTTTCTGATTTCAGTGACAGGCTCGGGGGCATGCTGGCATGAGGGCTGAATTTTACCTGTTCCCATGCAAAGATGTGCTGGTTGAAGTAAAACTGGATCTGCTCGTTGGCAATGTTGATGCAGAGCTGCTCAAAGGAGTTCTTCTTGAAGTTTTCAAAACCAAAGATGTCCAAGATGCCGATGTTGAGGCCCTTGTCATCCTCTCTGGAGAAGACGAGAGAAAAGCCTTACAACATTTACGGTCCTTACACTGTGCTCTCTTTGATCTCCTGGAAACATTCACACTTTTGGTTTGTAATCATTAGTTGTTATTAATCCCTGGCTCTCTTCCTGTGTCTGTTCCATCAGCCCGAACTGGTCGCGACAGATATCCTGAGCCTGGTTCTGCCGGAGGTTTCTTCCTGTTAAAAGGGGTTTTTTCTTTCCCACTGTTGCCAAGTGCTTGCTTTTTTGATTGTTGGGTTTTCTCTGTAATAATTACATGGTCTTTACCTTACAATATAAAGTGCCTTTAGGCGACTGCTTGTTGTGATTTGGCATTACATAAATAAAGTTGAATTAAATTAATGCTTTCAAAGTAAAGAGGCAGACATGAAATTTGGTGCAGAAATCAATGCCATCTGAAAGGATTAATCCATAATATTTTGGTGATTATTTGATTTATTTTTTAATAGTAATGCAACGATTCCTCAAGTATTTCGAATAATTTGATTATAAAAAAAATCTAGACACAAATTTTTTGCTTCGATGCTTTTTTAAAACTCTGCAGGTGTCTCCTTGTAAGCAGAGTGTTTCACCTGCATTAGCAGCATTTAAGTTCATTGTCCTTCTTCTTCTTGTGGATTTAATGGTGGTTGAAGCTGCATTACCGCCATCTACTGGACTGGAGTGTGAATAGGGAACACAGCAGTTTTACATCTGCGCAAGCGCAAAGAGGCAGAGTCATTTCTGCCTCTTTCATTTAATCAGACGTAATAGTCTTATTAAATGTAAACATATTAATTGTATATTGCAGGGTGTTTTGCTTTCTGGCACTTTGTTGACAGTTTCAAAACTTCTATTTTACTTATGGCCCATTGACAGGTTCTTATGTTAGGAACCACTGATGCACACTGTAAATTTTAAAGCAAATTCTGCAGCTTTAAAGACTTGGCGATGAAATCGAGTCGTGTATCTATTTTAATCCAAAAGCAGGAACTTTGTGAGATGACCTCATTCATGACAGGAAAACACACCGTCATCCTCTGCCCCAGGTCTTACCCTGGTTGGCTGTCAGGCCGCAGCAGCGTGTTGATTCGGTTGACAATCCAGTTAAAGAGGCGGCTGTAGAGAGCTTTACCCATGGCGTCCCTCACCTCCACCGCTTTTTCCACTGTGTTGGGTCTGACGATTGTCTCTCCGCGGGCAACAACACAGTGGGAGGTCAGGGCTTCCTGGAGCTCGTCTGAGCGGATACGCAGCAGAGATGCCACTGGGGTGACATGAGATAAGGAAGGGGAAAAAAGTTAGCATTTATATTGTGGCATTAGTGAAAGCAACACATTTTGTGCAATATGCAGCTTTAGGTGTCCCCATTCTGACTGAGCAAGAGAATTTTCCTCCAGTTAATAAGCCTCAACTTTGTAGCTTTGAAAATTACCATTCAGAACAGGTGTTTAAATTTAGAAAATATGAAACAAACCATGCACTGTAAAATCTAACCATTAGAAATGTATGCTTCTTAATGATTTTTCTGTACTAACGCAGTCTTGGGTAATTGATTTCACCAAAATCATTTCCTATATTTATCTAAACACGAAGACCCCTGCAGAGTTAATGATGACAAGCAAAAGAGGGAAGCAGAGGAAGGGCGTGTAGCAGGGGAAACACACACGCCCACACGCACGCACGCACACACACACCGTTCTCCAGGACAGAGATGTTGGAGATGTTGCTCTTGTCTGTTTGGTGCTCTGAGGCGACTGGAGAAAACTCGATGTCCCCAGAGTTGAGGATGGCAGCCAGTGTGCTGTAAACATTGCCCAGCTCCTGCAAAAATGGTGACAAAGACAGTTTGTATGAAGACATATGAGACTGGTTATGCCTTGAAATGATATACAGTTAAAATAGTGGATGTTCATATTAAACACGACTAAATAATGAGAACATCGTACAACAACTCATAAATGCTCTTTTTAATTGGCTCTGTATGATGTCACTAAGTGCAAAAATCCCTGACATGGACATCTATGGCACATGGCTCTGGGTGTAAGCACAGAATTCCCGCCCATCTGCTGTTCAAACCAATCTGAAGGCCAAGCATATGCAAGCAAGCATGAACAGGATAATCGGAAGAAAACAGGTGGATGGTGAATCAAGTTTTTAGGAAAGCTAGAGAAGAACTGGCGGTGGCAACTAAATGGACACAGAAAAGGTCACCGTTTGTCGACTCCTTAAACCAACAGAAAATCCAGGTTGAGGAAAAAAGCAACACTCGTTCACCTGTAGCATATACATAAAAGGATCAGCTCGTACTGCATTTCATGCACGACAAGTCACACAGTAGAATAGCACTGCCAAGTGATTATAAGATAAGTACTATTGACATGCAGATCCCAAGAGCAATCAGTACTTTGAGCCTCATTAGGCTTCACAATGTCAAGAACTGACTGCCTACGTGTGCCTGTAGCTTTATGTTTCATCACAATCCGTATAGAAGTTGAGAGGAGCTGCCAGAGCACACTGATCCTCAAATGCCAGCCGTACTAGAACAAAAGCTAATAAGGTTCTTTACATGTTCTTTTTACAACTTTAATGGAGGTGTGAGAGAAGCAGTTATACCTCCAGCGTGAATCCAATGACTTTGAAGCACTGTTCCACTGCATCAAACTGCTCCTTGTAGAAGGTGTTGTTCACTATGTCAGGCCCCAGTTTAATGTGCTCGTGGTACAGATACCTGCAGAACAAAAAGGAACCACTGGGGATCTCAGGAAGTCGGGAGTTTGTGGCGTGAGAAAGAAATAACAGTGTTTAAGGGAATCGTAGGAATGTCAAACCTACTTAGGTGTTTTGCTGTCAGAGAGCTTGTAGTGGGCTAGTTTCTTCCTGTCAGCCAGACCAGCATAAATGTAGTAGAAGATGTGGAAATTCCTCTCCCCCCTGTGGAAACACACACATGTACTGGGAATCCAAATCTTAAAAATGAGACCTGATAGGTACAAGTTGTCAGCTTTTGTCATGATTCCCTTTATTCAGAGTTGCAGATGTACTAACAATCAAAGTCTTAATGCAAAATCTTTAGAGTTTATCTCAGACATTTACACCCCTTTGTCTTTGCTTTGCTCTCTCCAGGGTTGAATTCTTCATAGTCTGAGTGAACTTCTACTCAGGTTGTTGGTATTGTGGTTATTTTATACTGACTGCATGCTTTATTTCAATGCATGGTTGTATTTCCCATTTTGAGAAGTGTGTGTGTGTTCAGATTGAGTTTTGAGGATGTTAACGCTGTCACCAAAGATTCGAGAGATCCAGGTTAGTTTGGACTGATAGAGACATGTCCTCAGATGATGGCAGATGAATGGATTAGTAAATAACCTTGTTTGTTTTAACAGGTTAATCTTAGAAATCCCAGGATGTTATGAGCCTAGCTTTTCAACAAATCCCACTGCAAAGTGTCAACAATCATTTCAGGTACGGCGTGTGTAATGAAATTATCCTCATAATGAAGCAATTCAAAATGATCTTGCAGAGAAAAAACAAACAAAAAAGATGCAACACATAAATGAAGCATCATTTGTGAAAACACAAGGATTCATCCTGTTTTCTGTCAACTCAAATCAATACTCATTAACAGACTGAAGCACCAGGTAATGTTTACAGCCAAATCAAACTCTCTCAGATGTGTGTGTGTGTGTGTGTTTTCTAATGCAGCACTTGAGTCTGCCATTGAAGTCCCACTAAGGACACTTGCAAGAGCACAATCTTTGATCAAACAGGAAATAAGCTAGCCCTTCCACTTGACCCGCTTCGCTCCCCCAGACACACGATAAGAGGAAATGATGGACTGACTGAAACGCAGGTGAAGGCAAATGCCACCAGTTTCAAATGAAAAAGCGGAGGTGAAAGAGAGAAAGAGACAGTCCATTACGCGCTGATCCGTGGCCAGCCGGCAGAACAATAACCTTCACGGCAGTGTTCTTTCAGAAGGGGACAGAGAAATGATTTCAATTTCTATGAATGTCACTCTCACACGAAGGTGACAAGAGGCAAAAACAAGACAAAGACAAGGAAGAGGAAGTGCTATTTACATCGCCTGGTGGATAACTCTGGATTTCTCCAGCAGGTACTCGGATATCTGTGCTCCGACCACTGTTCCGCCACTGGTGAACTTCATCTCCAGGTACTTGCCGAAGCGGCTGGAGTTGTCATTGATGACAGTGCAGGCGTTTCCAAATGCCTCCACCAGGCTGTTGACCAGCAGGATCTTCTCCTGGAGTGTCCTGTTATTGGCCTAAATAAAATATAATTCCAGCTTAGTTTGGGGAGATCAGTGTAGTTCAAGTAAAACTGTGACAAGTGACGCTGCCTTTTTCTATTATCTGCTCATATAAATGCAAAAAAGGGAAATGAAATGACATTTTCTTTCACAGTTAGACTCCAAATCATGAGTGACACTGACTGCAGCATCAACAAACTCATCACAAGATCTTCAGGCTGCATAAGCAGAATATTTACAATCTGTTGGATACAGTTTAAAACTTTAACTTTGTAGTTTCATTTCTGCATAAACAACTTGTGTTTTTTCATTTTTGGTCAGTCAGAAAAGCAGCATTTGGAGTTTGCACAATTTTCTATTACCATAATGTTACCATTCAGCATCATTGTTACCATTTATGTTGCCATTTGTGTTATTAGTTATATTTTAAAAAAATCTGTGATTCTCCTTTTTGATTATTTTACTGCTCCGTGTTGTTATCACCACATAGTGGTTGTTATCTAAGACACAATGGAAGATATTCGACATCCAATTAAAGAATAAAGGAAGGAAACAGAAAAAAAATTGTGGTGATCAGATTGTGTGACTCACCTTCCCGAGAACTGTTAGCTGCTGCACCAGCAGATGAGCACTCTCTGTTTTCCCTGCTCCACTTTCCCCACTGATCACAACACACTGCACACAGGAAGTCACATTTAATTATATACTGTATGCACTCTGACTCCTAACAATAGGTTTTGGCTTTGATGGTAATATATGAATAATAGGAATAGCGTGACTAATAAATTTACTACCATTGTCTGTATTAAAGTCCATGAAAAAATGAACCTTCTAATCACTTGATTTATGCCCTCAGTGAAAACCTTCTAATTCTTGCTAGTTTCAAGTCCTTTTTAATGTGATACAATGTTCAGTAAATGTATTAAGGTTACATTTAGCATGAAATAGCAGCAGGGTATGCTTGAGGGCTGGGCTACCCTGTTACTGATAATGCTGG
The DNA here is from genome assembly GCA_015052665.1 of Apistogramma diplotaenia. Classification (NCBI taxonomy): domain Eukaryota; kingdom Metazoa; phylum Chordata; class Actinopteri; order Cichliformes; family Cichlidae; genus Apistogramma; species Apistogramma diplotaenia. Next base: position 1,533 of record VOQJ01025634.1, on the reverse strand, counting down.
ATGGCCATGCAGTGCTCTTAGGTGCACACTAAAATCCTGCCCTCACTCATTCAGTGTTCAGCTGAACTAAAAGACTCTCTAAGGTAGAGGTGGGCAATTCATTTCCCCAAGGGCCCACATGAGAAATTCGGACTGTTGTAGAGAGCCACAGCAATAAGCTGAACTCAATTCTGCTCAAGCTTATTAAGATTAATTGCCCACCCTTAACTTAGACTGTGTTTCTTGTTTAAAGCCTGTAAAGTTCGTGACAGTACAATTAGAAAAAGACTGTACAGGTATGGCTTCTTTGTAAGGGTTGCCAGGAGAAAGACTTTTCTTTCTAAAGAGAACACAGCAGCACAGCTTAGGTTTGCAAAATTGCATCTGAGCAAACCACAAAAGTTCTAGAGTAAACGCACATTTGACAAAAACCAAACAGCATATAAGAACAAATACCCCACACCACCTGTCAAGCACAGGGGTGGAGGTGTGATGATTTGGGCATGTTTTGCAGCCACTGAGCTGACCATGGACCATGAACTCTAGAGTGTGAGGCCATCTGCTTGGCTGAAACTGGGTCATGCAGCACAGCAATGACCCAGTCAAAGCCCAGAGCTCAACCAGAGTGTAGAGTTGGAGCAGGACCTTAAGAAAGCTGTGCATGAAAAAAGTTATATTGCTTGTGATAATTGAGGAGCATATTACCTGATCAGCATTGTATGACACCATAGACTGGTAGGCAATATCAGCCACAGCGAAGATGTGTGGCACGTTAGCTGTACGCTTAGCTCCTATGTACATCTTAGAGTACTATGAAGAGAAGGGGGAAAAGATGAAAGTTTATTAGAGCTACTGTATGCACAAGAGTGTAAAGAACACATGAAAACATACATATATTTATAGAACACTAAATCAACAAAGTGGATTTGTTACATTCTTTCAGGAGAGGACTGAAAAAATAGCAAATGAGGAAAAAACGTGATAATAGAGAGGAAAATAGTGAGTGAGGTGTGGAAGAGGCAGAGAAACAGTATCTGTGAATGTGATGCAGCAGACTGAAGAACTGCAGAGGCACTAATGAGCTATGCTGGGCTACATTTACTGCATTATTGACCAAATGCAGAAGCACACGTGCATAGAAGGAACACACAGATGCCAATAAAACAAAGGTCTATCTCCACTGACCACAGGTGTGTATATCTCCATCTTATGGAAAGGATTGACTGCAATGAGGATGTCTCCCACATATGTGTAAATCTGATCTCTTCCATAGCGATTCTGAAGATGCTCTGTGACAGTGTTCTGAAAAAAAAAAACAGAGTAAAAAAAGGTGAATGAAAAGAAACATTCAGTGCATCATGGGAACCCCCTCCCCCAGCAGCCTAGGCCTATAGCAGCATAACTAAGGAAGGGTTTGGGGTCACCTGATCCAGCCCTAACTATAAGCTTTGTCATAAAGGAAAGTTTTAAGCCTAATCTTAAAAGTAGAGAGGGTGTCTGTCTCCTGAATCCAAACTGGGAGCTGGTTCCACAGAAGAGGGGCCTGAAAGCTGC
>VOQJ01025614.1:0-13106 GCA_015052665.1 Apistogramma diplotaenia | reverse complement strand
GCCTAACTGGCTTCATTGTTCCAAAATTGTCACCTACCGGAAACACTTGAGGCACTTTGAAGACAAAAAAATCAAATGAGGAAAATAAATGTGGTCCTCTAAACTTCAGAGCAGCTGAAGTCCCGTAAAGGAAAAATACTGGGATTTCAAAACTTCAGGTAATGTGACAGGGTGCCAATCAATTTTTTTTTTAAATTGTGGTTATTTCTGAGCTCAGTGTGTGACTTTGTGTACCTTGAGTGAACAAACCAGCCATTGTCAACAAGTCAAAGTTCATGCGAAGAACAATGCTGGGTTTATTTTCACAGGCCCCGTCCTCAACATGTTATGTGAAATAGCTTATGTGGAAGACCACAGGGATAATTTAATAAAGGACATTTGTCTTCTTCCCTACACAATTTAAGCTAAGGTGAAGAACTCCTGTTGCATTCATGTTCTAAAATCTTGCAGGTGGAACAGTGCAGTGTTGCATACCTATTATTACTACTTCATACATTAATAGAGCCATTTCCTGTGTAAAAATGTAATTTTTCTTAAAATTTTGTTTTCCCCCCCAGAGCGAGCCTTGTACAGCTTTGAGTGTGCTTTTCACCCTTTATTCAGTCTGACATCAGGCACCAGCAGACTGGATTATCTGAGACCAGAAAACAGGTTGGTTCTTCCTGTTTTTGTTTTTGTTACACGCTATACTTTTATGAAACATCATTTGAACTCTACAGTATCGTTTTCAACTTAAATTATAGTTTTATGAAATGATTGAACTCAGCAATTCAGTAATTCAATATCCGCTCTTTGCAGAGCATTTTATCTGGCTTTGTATAAGCACATGATGTTCCTGGAGAAGAGAGGATGCCCAAGGACAGCTTTGGAGTACTGCAAACTGATCTTGAGGTATATATTTAAAAAAAAAAACATCGTAAGAAGTGTGAGAAGACCAGCTATATGGTTAGATATAAAATACTAATAAACCCACAGCCTTCCCCATTTAGATTTCAAACAAAAAGAGCTTTAACTCAGAGTGTTAGACATTATGTTCCTGGTCTTTTTATGAATAATATACAGTCATGTGAAAAAGAGTTTTCACCCGCATGAGTCAACATTTTGTAGAACCACTGTCAGCAGCAATAACTTTATGTAATAATTTTCTGTCCTGATTATCAGTTTCTTACGTCATTGTGGAGAAGATTTGGGCCACTGTTCTGTACAAAACAGTTTGCTTTATGTCTTTGATATTTACTGGCATTTGGTTACTGGAACGTCACGGTGACTCCAAAAACCTCAGGACTGGTTGGCTCAGTGACTGCAAGGTACCCAGGTCCTGTGACTTCCTATGGAAGCTTTAATGATGTAGTTACATGGTTGCGTGGAGTCCTGTTAAAACGTACTTTTCCACATGACTGTAACTACTGTTTTAACATTATTACTCACCAGCAATCTGTTTCTACAGAGAGAGATGGTACACTGTTTCAGGCTCTCTGTTGTGTCTTTAGTTTCTTTGACATTACATGAAAAAGTATTACATAAATTACTTGCTAGATAAACAAAAAGAACCCTTTATAAAGTAGGCACTGAACAGACAAATTTTTTTTCCATTTGTGCTAATGTGGTGAGACTGTCTACTGATAAAGATCAAAGATGCACTCAAAATTATTTATAAGGTAAAGAACAACTAAGCACGTGTTTCAGACAAGGAGTCTTTCTGTGCTTCCCCCCATTTGTTCAGGTGATATAGTGAAATTCTAGCTAATATTGGGTCCCATCTATTAGCGGGACATTTTCTTGGTGATATAATCCTGAGTCACTATATGTGATTACATGACATTGCCTCTTGTTTCATGCTGCTGAAGATACCACTACCAAAGAGCTATTCCCTCACACTGCTGCCATTAGCTTGAGCTTTGTAACCTGTTCATGTAATAGTTGATATTTTGGGGATTTTCATCAAATTCTGGCTCCCTGCTATAACGTTTTAAAGCAGCAGGGTCAAAATAAAAACACTGTTCCTTAATCACCCTCAGTTAATAGGTCACTGTTTGTTTTAACTGAAGTGCTACACATACAGTATATGATATGTTTAAAGAAAATAAGCAATCATTTTTAGAAGACACCTAAGTGGAAGTGTCAACAAGGGAACTGTTTACCCTGCCCAGCATAGGGTTACCAGGGCCCCAGCCTGGAGCCAGGCATGGGATGGGAACTCGAGGGAGAGCATCTGGTGGCCAGGCATTAGCCTGTGGTGCCTGGCCAGGTGCAGCACCAAGAGACACATGGGCCCACCCTCCTGTAGACCAATCACCGATCCCCAGCTAGGGAGACTGACCTTTGGGACATGTAATATAACCTCTCTGGTGGGGAAGGAGCCTGAGCTAGTGCATGAGGTTGAGAGGTACCGGCTAGATATAGTCGGGCTCACCTCAATGCATGGCCTGGGCTCTAGAACCAGTCTCCTGGAGAGGGGCTGGACTCTCTTCCAGTCTGGATTTGCCCTTGGTGAGATGCGGTGATCTGGGGTGGGTAATCGAGTAATGCTACAAATGTAGTGGTGCTTAATTGTCAATTCAGCGGTAGATTCAAGAGTAAGAGTCCCGAGAAATGTGTGGCCCACTGGCAAATAGTCTCATGACAATTTGGCCCATAGAAAAAATGTAGTTGAATTCCCCTGGCCAATGTTCCCTCTAATTTTTCACGTGTCTGGGCATACACAAAAGTTCCTTGAGCACACTGAGTTCCACTATGAGCAACGCTGTGGCTACACACCTATTATAAATATAAGCCATTCCACCTTAAAAGAAGCGCATTTCTTTTTTATTTTGGCTTGGTGAGTGGATGCCCCACTGCCCAATCGCTTAGCCATGATAATTGGTTAGCATTCGCGCCTCTTAACTCCACCACACTGTTCTTACCTAGCTAACCTGCACGGTCCCACATATGGGCAGGAACGTACACTTAATAGTATGCGATGATTGGATGCGTAGCGTAGGCGCACTGTATCGTATCAATGGCTAAACAGCAGACACTCACTGCCTTGAACTACAAATGGTACGGAAATTATTTTTATTGGTCTAATTAGTTTATGTTTTATGTTGGATTTAATTTTTTGCGCTGCATAGATTTTCTGCTGTGCTGAGAATGTGTGAGCAATGTGCGATTGCGCATGCGCGCAGCTTAGAGGGAACATTGCCCGTGGCCTAGGCCTTGGAGGCCTCAGAATCTCATCTCTGCTCTTTGCAGATGATGCAGCCCTGTTGGCTTCATCAGGAGGTGGCCTCCAGCTCTCAGTGGAGCCATTCGCAGCCGAATGCGAAGTGGCTGGCATGAGAATCTGCACCTCTAAGTCTGAGGCCATGATCCACAGCCAGAAAGGGGTGGAAAGGCCACAGTGGCTCAGGGACGAGTTACTCCCTTGGGTGGAGGAATTTAAACATCTCAGGGTCTTGTTCATGAGTGACGGGAGAAGAGAATGGGAGATTGACAGATGGATTGAGGCTGTGTCTGCAGTGATGCTGACGCTGCACCAATAAACGCGAAGCTGTCAATTTACCGGTCGATCTACGTTCCTTCCTTCACCTATGGTCATGAACTTTGAGTAGTGACTGAACGAATAAGATCGCCAATACAAGCAGTAGAAATGAGCTTCCTCCAAAGGGTGGCTGGCCTGTCACTTAGAGATAGGGTGAGGAATGGAGCCATTTGGGAGGGGCTCGAAGTAGAGCTGCTGCTCCTCCATGTTGAAAGGAGCCAGTTGAGGTGGTACGGGCATCTGAGACAGATGTCCGTATGCCCCTCCTGGGGTGCCTCTTGGGTGTGGTGTTTTGGGCTGACCACGGAGTCCCTCCGAATGAGCTCGTGGAGGTGGCTGGGGAGAGGAGAGGAAGGCCTGGGCTTCACTGCTTAGGCTGCTGCCCCCATTTATTTTTATGATCATGGCTACTCTTAGTGCAAAAGAAAATACTTGAAGTTTGATGGAAACAACCATGTGACTATTTTTGTGCATAGATGAATAACCACCTCATAGTTAATTCAGTTGTTTATCTGCCCCAGTGTCAACATTTACTCAGAAAGCCAACAGCAGAGCAATAGTGTTCTGGAGCGATCTGGTTTCTGATGTCTTATTGATTTATTCACACAAGTGTGACAATTTAAAATTGAGCTAAATATCAGCGAGACCAACAGTGTTGTGCAAAGTCTGAAACACTAAAACACCGTGAACAACTGAGATTGTGGTGTGATATTTTTATTTGTACTTTGTTCAAGATAAATGGTCTTTCTTTCTTTGTCAGTGACTGGCATTATTGTTTGATACTGATCTTTTCTCTTGATTTTATTAGTTTGGATCCGGACGCTGACTCTCTTTGCATGCTCCTACTCATTGATTTCCTGGCAGTTCGTTCCAGAGAGTACCATGTTGTCCTTCAGTTATATCAGGACTGGGAGGTAAAGTATGCAGTTACACTTGTGTGCATGTTGGGGTGCCACTGTTATCTTTCCAGAGTGTTACAGAAATTGTTGTTGCTTTTCAGGAGCACAGAAATCTGTCTCAGCTGCCAAACTTTGCGTTCTCCACTGCCCTTTGCTATTTCCATCTAAGTCAGCAGGACAATTTGGATGCTGAAGAAAGTTGCAAACTAAGACAGAAAGCTGACCAGCTGCTACAGAATGCTCTCATCATGTTCCCTGCAGGTTAGACTCATCAGCAATTAACTAAAGTGCCGCACCACATACACCAGCCTAGTGTATAAATGGTCATCCTTCAGTCAGCAATTCATGTTCCAAGGCAAAACTGAAATAATTTTCATAACAGCAACAATTGTTACCACTCACCATGTGGAACATGTGAATTTATATTTCTCTTCTCTTGATACTTTACCCCCCCCCCTCTCTTTTCTACAGTCTTAATGCCTTTACTGGATCTGTGTACTGTGCAGGCAGATGCCACAGTCACCTCTCATAGCTTCTTTGGCACAAAGAGTCAGATAGGGTAATGTATGCTCTCTCTTTTTTTCCAAACTGTTGACATAATCCAGCTTTTATAAACATAATATTTTTTCCCTCCACCTTTTCTACCCTGACATTAAAGCTCATTGTACTTCCTTCACCTGTAGGCAGCTGCCAGCTCTAGCTGAACTGACAGGTCTGTATGTGGGGAGAACTCACACCCTGTGGAAGGAGGCAGCAGTGATGCTTTGGCTGGAAGAGACTGTGAAAGAAGTGTTGCGTCGAGTTGATGCCAAAGACCCGGTAGTGGAGGACTGCCAAAACAAGTGAGCTTTGTTTTATTTTGTTTTGTTTTATAACATTAAAGGTATTCATTAATGGCAAAGAAACAAATTTTTTAATCGAAGACTGTCAGACACTAGGAATTTGTTCACTTCTGGGTTTTATCTCTGCACTTAGCGTTCCTTTAATTAAAAGAAAAAGCCTCTCAAATCCTTCACTTTCATGTCTGTGTAATAGGAGAAAGCAGAGGTACCAAAGTGCACCAAGGAACATCCATCGCCATGTCCTCCTCTCTGAAATCAAAGAAGCCACCTCAACTCTGCCTCTAGTAAGAAACAATCACCATCTGCACTTCAGCTTCTTCTATTCTGAAAACCTTTACGCATCAAAGTGCAGGCCCGGTGTAGTGAAAGGAACGCTTACATGCAATTCTTTAGTTACTTTACCCTGAGCAGGGAAGTGAACAGTCTGAGACATCACGCTGACAATGGCGAGATAGCTGAGACCACTTTCCAACGAATCACTATTCACTCATCCCACAGTGTCCTCAGTTCACCCTCCAAGAGCAACAAGAGTTTAAAGATTTCATTATTATTCATGAATCATGAATTTTGTGTTTTCTTATGGGAAGTTTTACACACATGCTGTTAATCGCATTCTCTGTGATGCGCTTGTGAGTGCATGTTCTATTTTCCAATGAACCTTGAATTATATAGAAGACTTCATGTTACCCAAAAGTTCAATGGATCAAATATGAGATAAGAGTGATATGCACATTAAAAACAGATGTACTCCTCTGTGAATATAACCATTTGGCAGTTTTTCATTTCAATTAAAATTTCTTTACATAATACTAAACCACAACATAATTTATCTCAGGGCGCTTTACATAGTGAGGTCATCAGCTTACAATGTCATGTGAGGAAACTATTCCCTGTGAGCACGCACACAGCCGCAGTGGGGAGAACACACTTCCTTTTAACAGGAAGAAGCCTCCAGCAGAACCAGAGTAGAGGGGATGGTTAGGGTAAAAGCCACTTCAGAAAAGATGAGCAAAGAAAAACAAGAAGTGTTCACACACACACACACACAAACAGCCAGCTGACAAACTATTGAATTCTTTAATAAATGTGCCTGTTACTGTTCACATAAGCGATTGCGAATCCATCAGTCACATAGTTTGGTGCAAATGTGACAGGTCACCAGAGAGGCAGCAACAAGACAATCCCTAAAATGGGAATGGTTTTGGTGGGTGTGGCCACAAACCTTTGCCCTGTCCTTCTCCCTTCTTATTGCGTCCCCAGTTTTGCTTTTTGTTAGTGTGCTGGTCACTACTGGTAACATGGGACAGCCATTCAGGTTTCATGCTCCTCCATGACTGGACATCTATATATTGATATCCCTGAAGTTGAACTGGTTTATATTATACTGTAATGATAAAGTAGTCCCTTTAAAGAGAGCGACCAGACACCAAACATTTCTATTCTATAATCATTTATTCGGTTTGTTTCACCCTCAGGAGGTGACCACTCAGCCTGTGATGGGATTTGACCCTCTTCCCCCACTCGACTCGGTGATATCATATACTCGACCAGCAAGGTAATTGAAGATCCATACAGGCATACTAATTTCCACTTATTGTAAATAAATAAATACGCTTCTTAGCCTCAGTTTGCATTTTAACTTCATGTTTCTGTTTTGGGTTTTTTGGGGTCTGCATATAGGCAGCGTGTTGGTCCATCCAATGAGAGTACGTTTTCGCTGTTTTTCCGATCATTGCTGCCAAACTTTAACCTTCAGGTGAGTTGCATGTCAGGCAAAATGAGTCTTTTGCCAGTGTTTGTGGTCTTTGTCTTGGATTTTATATATTTATATGTTTTTGTACTTATAATCATTTGTCATTAAATTGAGTTTTGTTATCGTCCTCTCACCTGCCACTCCTCCCTTTTGTGCTGTCTGCTGTCACACAGAAACACACACACAGCAAAACAGAAAGGAGAGAACTAGGTCTCTACATACAGTTGCATTAAGCTATTTTAAAAACCATCTGTGCATCATAAAATGACACAATTCATTTTGCAGAGGTACAAACACTGTCACAAATGAGCTCTATATGTATTTTAGCGTGGTACCATGACAGGATGCCACCTGTGCAATAAATCCAGTCGTGAAATTTCCTCAGTACTAAATGTTCAGTCAGCTGTTAGTGGAAGCAACTTTCTGCAGTCAGACCTTCAAACCTCATGTGGTGTTCAGATTAGTTTAAGAACAGTTTGTAGAGATCTTCATGGAATGTGGTTTTCCATGGCTGAGCTTTTGCATCCAAACCTTACATCACCAAGAGCAACGTGTTGGGTGCAGGGGTGCAAAGCGCACCACCACTGGACTCTAGAGCACTGCAGACGTGTTCTCTGGAGCTTCTCCATCTGGCTGTCCGACGGATGAGTCTGGGTTTGGCAGTTACCAGGGGAACAGTGTCGTCTGACTGCATTGTGCCAAGTGTAAAGTTTGGTGGAGAGTGGATTATGGTGTGGGGTGGTTTTTCAGATTTGGGCTCGACCCCTTAGTTCCAGTGAAAGGAACTCTCAATGCTTACCAAGCATATCGAAGCAATTTGGACATTTTCATGCTCCCAGCTTTGCACTTTGCGTCTAACAGTAATTTATTACTCTTATTAAATAGTAGTTTCACACAGTGGTGTGGTGGTTAGTATTGCTGCCTCACAGCAAGAAGGTCCTGAGTTCAAATCCAGTCTCAGCTCTTTCTGCATGGAATTTGCATGTTCTCCGCATGTCTGTGTGGGTTCTCTCTGGGTACTCTGACTTCCTGCATGGGGCTAGATTAATTGGTGATTGTGAATTGACTGTGGGTGTGAATGTGAGCATGAAAGATTTTCAGTCTTTACTGTATGTGCCAGCCCTGCAGCAGATTGATGACCTGTCTGGGGTGTCCGCTCACCTCTTGCCGTATGACAGCTGGGTCAGGTTTCAGCCCAACCATGACCCTGAATCTGATAGGTGGAAGAAAATGGATGGAATGCTGTAATTGAACTGTGAATTTGAGCAAGTCCCTTCTCAACCTCAAGAGCATACTCTACTGGGACATCTTCTGAGAACGGCTGCATAAGCTTTAAATACCAGAAAATACAAATAAAGAAGCCATAGTGTGCATGTGGTGACACCATGTGATTAAGCTATAAGACCTACACACAAAACTCATTTGTGTCTTTAAAAACTGTGTCAGTGCAGTTAGTGAATGAATCATTATGAACTGAGGACTTATGCTCAGAGGACTGTGAAGTGATTTAATCATGTTCTTTTTGATACTCTGATTTCCTGCAAACGATGTCTGTTATTGAGTTTACTGTAAACAAGCACTAAATGAGCACAAAGCTTTGAATCAGAGGGCATCTGGAGGAGAGTAGATCCCACTGAAGAGACCTGAACTCCAACAGAAGTATTAAAACTTTGGCCTGAGAGATGGGACTTTAGAACTTTTAATGAGAATAAAAATGAACTACAATAAACAGTTATTTTCATAATTAATTATTGTGAATGAATTTGGTGTCGGATCAGAACCGTCACCTCCTGACAACAGTAGCAGCCTCTGCTCTGTGCCGTGACTGTGTAATTATGAGGGGAAAAAATCGAACTATAAACACAAAGTATGGAGATTTTTTATTCTTCCTTTAAAACAAATACTTGATATTTGAGGCTGCAGTAGCTGCAGTAGCATTAATGCCCCTTGCCTTCCTCAGCAGTCCGTGGGTCTGACACGTTCTTATGACCGTCATACCTCCTCCAAAGCAAACTCTAGCCTATTGTTGAACCCCCACCACTCTGAAAGACTTGATACATTTCAAACGCCTTTTTTTAATGACTAAAACAGGGATACACAGATGCACCCATTGAACAGCAGGACCCCGCAGGGCTGAGCTGGTGAACGATCTGGGAAAACATTTTAACACACGTCTCTGACTGATGGAATATTTCCTCTTTAGGCTCATGGTTACCCTAAGGGGGAGTACAACTGAAAAAAATATCGAAGAAGGCATATGACCTTGTCACGGTCGATTCTGCACACCATTTCCAAGTTAGAAAGAAAAACAACATTCACAAAGTACAACGTTGTTTGTCTCTGCGTCCTCTGCTTTCTGTTTGGTAACAAAGAGCAGAGAGGATATTTATTCATTATTAATTTACCAAATGCATATATAAACCAAGTTCATGGTTTTCTTTCCATTTTGGCGTTTTGTTCATCTTAACTGCCAGCTAACAGCATTGTTGGAACACGTCTGGTGCTGGTGGAGCTTATCCTCTTCATCTGTTAACACGTGCAGTTATTTCCACTACGTACACTGTCCTTATAAACTCAATTTGACATTTTTAGTTAATTGAGCAATGTGAAAGAAAGAAATGAATCCAGACATTTGGATTCTTTCAGTGTATTTTAATAGTGGGAACCTGTTTAGTTAATTGCATTTGTTTAAATGTCAGAACTTGGCTTCATTACATACACTGATGGAATTCTTTTATTCTGATTGGTCTCAGCAGCCCAGTCTGACAAAATTAGACGTAAGCAAATCATGAGGTATAAATGAGCAGGGAGAGCTCAGATTTATCTCCTTATTTTCTTACGTCTTGTTTCGTTGATCTGCACTGAAGCCCAAAGATTGTGCGAAATGTATAAAGACTTCATGCTGGGCAGGACAGTGAGACGTGAAACCTGCAGTTCTCCCTGCAGTTGCCTCTCTTGGTGCCTTTTACACTGTTTCATCATTTCAGCTTAATTTGCTTTCATCTGAACAGACTGTCTTTAACTAGAAAAGATATTGCAAGGGTGTGGTTGTTGCACTCTGAGACAGCAAGCTGAGACGATAACAAGCGGTTGTCGAGGGAAAAGTCAAAGTCCGTGAATAGTTTAATTTCAACAATATAAACCTCATTATGGGGAGACTTTATTTTATCTATTTATTTATAGGTTTTTGAGACATGCTAAAAGAAAACAGTAACTGATTTGTTTGTGTCGTGTTGTCATATTTGGCCCTGTAATTAACATGGATCAACACTAAGTTGAGGGCAGAGTGCACAAGATGCAACTCTTGAGGGGGTAAAGAAATCAAAAGCAATATGAATACGCATTTTTTTAGTATCAGTTTCTTTGGCGTTCCTTTGACACAAGAAAATTGTGTCAAATGTAGTGATTTCACCTACTTGGGATAAACGGTGTAAAAAAATGTAAAAAAGCATATGCTGATCATAAAAACTGGGATACTGCAGAAAAGAGGTGTGTTCAAAGTCTTCTTACAGATCATTACATGCAATCTAAATGCTTACCTTTAATCAAAGATGCTGCATTTGAAATTAGTCATTTTTAAGCTTTAGGTCCTCTTAAGATTTCAGCTGACATCGTGATGCAGTACTGTACACATATGCACGTGTCCTGTGTGAAAATGGTATCGGATGACTTCATTGAAAGCAGGAAATATAAAGAGCCCATTTTCACCTAATTTGATTATTTTTCTGCAAATAAAAACTTGCTTTAAGAAGAATTTGAAAGCTGCCTTTAACTGTTTATTACTTTTGCCTAATATGTGAAGGTGATTGTTGCAAAGGCCCCACGGCCATGTGGTGCTGGTAAGGGACTTGTCTGGTGCCACATTGAGCACAATTATGTGCCTGGTTTATGTCCAGTTTTTCAATGACTGACCTGCTGAACATGAATCTCCTCATTGGTCTCACAGTCTCCTGCCAAGTGCTGCCACTTTAAGATGCAGTAAATGTATGGGGAACACCCAGACATTGAGATGAACATTGTTTGTGTCAGCTATACTGCACATGTTTAGTGTTAGCGGATGTGCCCGAGGCATGTTTCCATCAGGACAGTTCCATCTGTGTTATCCACTTATGGGGAGGAAGAGATACAATATGGATAAAGGAAATATAGTTAAGCGTTTAAGATTTAAAAGAAGAACTTTGTAATAAAGTAGAATTACATTTCTGAAAACAATATAACGTTATGTTTCATAGCATAACCCCAGATAACACTGGTATACCCAACATAGATGTATATGTAATGGGACATCATCAAATGAGGGAAAACTTTTTGAGGAATAACCGTAATCATTTCTAATCATTTCCTTGTATTATCTGTTAAGTTACTGCTTATGTGTTGACTTAATGAATCTCCTCTTTATTCTTAAGGGTGCACCAAGGCTGGAAGATGACATGGAAGTGGCTCGAGCTGGTCAGGAGCTGAACCAGGAAGTGAATCGCTTAATGGTTGCAATGAGGGACATGCTGGCAAACATCCGCTTTCAGGAGCCACCGAGAGAGGACAACCCCTACAGAGACGATGAGGAGTGGGAGTGAGAGAGGAGGGGGACAGGTGGACTGAGTGTTGGATGAAGAAAATGGACAAACTGAAAATAAATATGTGATGTTAATTAAGAAGAGCTGGAGTGGGACAGCTGGATATTTTATTAATTGTCACAGTTTCAGAATACTAGACTGATTAAAATAACATAAATGCCACTGGGGTAATGTAGATGACTGTGAACCTGGCAAGCTTTCTTCCAGTATCTGAAAACAGATTGCTAGTTGAACCTGTCATGTTGCCACGGTTAACAGTATTATTTATAATAATTCGTTCCATAATCAACCTCCAAGCTTTGGCAGTTCAGTAGCACTAATGCATAAGTGCTACTCTTCATCTGGTTTCTGAGTTTTTCCTTTTCTCACTCTCACACACACACACACACACACACACACACACACACACACACACACACACTTTGACGTTATGATAATCTTGTTTCTAGTCCTCCTCATGAATAAAATTGTGGGCGGTATGGTGAAGGAGACAAAATGCTTTAAAATTCTTAACAACACAGAAAAGAATTATTATGGGGTGTCTTATCTGGTGAGAATGACTACTATATTTTTGTTCAGTTAGTGGACTGGCTTTAAAAAAACAATCTCAAACTCAAGGTCAAAAGCATGACTCACCATAGCCACGCTAAATACACAGGCAAATGAAGTCAACTTCCCAGGAAATTAAGAGCAGTTTTCTGATTTATTTTCTACATGGCAAACTGAGTTTGGGACCAGGAAGAGACTCAAATACAGGGATTAGTGAGCAAAGCAAACAAACACACAGGGATCAGGCAAAAGGCAAAAACAGGAGACGATCAAAAACCTCAGAATACATGAAGCATGGCAAACCTACTAAAGATTATGAAAAATAAATAAATAAATATAAGTATCCAGTGTAGGAAAGCCATTCCTGTGCCCTCCCCATTCCATTAATCCCAGTACAAAGCCTTATACAGAGTGCTTTCCAATTTTGCTTGCTTCCAAGATCTCCACAGTAAACACACCCGTGCAAGCATACAAGTTGGTAGCTCTGGGTGAAGTGTGGGGCTGTGTCAGGAGAGTGAATCCACACTCATCCCACATGGGCCCCAAGTATCATAGCTTAGCTCATCCAGACCCCACGGCAGTTTTACTCCACAGGTCCCTCATCACAGTTTTCTTTGGTCAACCCACAGTGGTTATAGACAACATAAACTAATCAAAAAGAAAGAAAGACATTTTTATGCTGTGAAATATGTTTTCAGTGCATTCTGTGCTGCTGTGTTGATTGTGTTCAGTGGTGGGATTGGCAGTTACCAATTACCAAACACAAATAGACTCATGCGTACGCCTCCATATTGGGTCAATTTACTGCATTCTTGAGTATTTTTACTTTACTTGAGTATTTATTTTGGGGGGAACTTATGACTTTCACTCCACTACATTTCAAAGACAAATATTGTACTTTTGACTCCACTACATTTCTAGGAAGCTCGCCGTTACTCGTTCCTTTTGGCTCAGAATAGCTTTATAGTT
>VOQJ01025611.1:12243-27400 GCA_015052665.1 Apistogramma diplotaenia | reverse complement strand
TACACAAAATGCTAAATAAAATCTCCTGTATCATAACAAAATTATTGTTTTTTTTTAAGCCTGTTGTGTGATAGCCTTACACAGAAAACATGGAGAGGCTCCTGCAGCATTCATGCAGCCACACATGAGCACAGCAATGTCCGTGACATCAGCTGCATGTGTGTCATGATGTTGCTAGGCGACATACGTATGACTGGGTTGGCTAGGTTGTAAAATAAATGCTAAATCTGTTACTGCTCAGCAAATATAAAACGTACTGGATTAATGTGCAAAAACTTTCATGAAATATTTTAAAACTTCACAAAAATAAACTATTTGCAAATGGTTTCAAACCTTTTTTTATATAAAAATGTTATAACTAATAAATCTGAAATTGAATGTTTATTTGGAAAAATTTGCCCAGACACGCTAAAGTGTTGTTACGGTGGCATGTTTACCTCTGTATTGCATCATCTATTTTAGTGACACTGCGCTTGTTTGGGCAACTGAGGAAATTGATCAAAAACATCATCTCGTTCTTTGCTAATATGCAAGGTTTTTTTGTTTGTTTTTTGTTTCAGAATGCACAGGTTAGTTTAGTACTCGGGCTCTTTTTGCTCAGAGCCTTGTTGATCTGGGAAGCACAGAATGGGATCTGGAATTGTCTTGCTGTAATCAGCAAGATCTCACCAGAAAGGAAGTTGCATGGATGCCACCCTGTCATGCTCCAAAATCTTCTATATATCATTCAGGGTCATCATGGTTGTGCAAGTTAGTCATGGCATGCACACTAATGGAGCTCTACTATCACAGATGCTGGCTTTTTTATCAGTGTGCTGGTTAAAAGCTGGTTGGTTCCTCTCCTCCTGAGCTCACGGGATGTGAAGTCCACGATTTCCTACAAGAAATTCCGTTTTAACCATAGAGTGCAGATAAAATATGTAGCCACTAGGGTGGAATTTAGTATTGTGATATTTTGCATGGCGATATTGTATCAACGCATCAAAGTATCAATATTTTTTTAAATAAAATACTATGAACAAGAGGGCTCACATCATGCGCCACCATCCTGAGATAACATTAGCCAAAAAAAATTATATTTAATTGACTCAACTGACATTAATGATGAATTCCACAGTTGGGCGAACCCTAAGATTTGTTGTAGTGGCTAAACTGCAGTATTTTCATGCAGCCTTTGTCGAAAGCACGGATATTTGTGTAAAAATGTAGGGAGTAAAAGTAAAAAGAAAGAAAAATAAACACTCAGGTAAAGTACAGATTCAACTTAAGGGGGGTGTCTGGTCCATTGGTTTTGGACTCCACAGCCATGATGTTTTTTGGGGTTTTTTTTAAAAACATATTTGGACAAGAAGATGGGATGCTACATTATCACCCAAGTTTAGCAAGTATTGTTCATAAACATATCTTTCAGTTGCTCCTGTATTCACAAGCGGTCACAACAGGAGGTAGCCCCAGTGTTTTTGATTTGGCAGACTTTTACACCAGATGACCTTCCTGATGCAACAGCTCCAGCTCCCTGTGTCAGCATACTTGTCAATCAAAGCACCTGCTTCCCTATATTTAAGTGTGATTAGTATGCAGAAGGCCATAAAAACAAACAAACAAAAAAAAAAAGCTGTACAGGTGTTTTTCAGTACTGTTTACTTGGGCATTGTAACTGTGGGGATCACTTTGAGAGCCAGCCTCAAGCAGTCATTGGAGGAATTACAGTTTTTGGCGCCGCCATTCTGGCTTTGGAGGCTGCTGTTTGGTTTAATGTTGTAAAAATTATTTTTAGTTTTTCTGAACCCATAGAGTGATTTTCTACAGTTTTTTTTTTAATGCAGTGATGTCTGAATGTCCGAAAGATGATCACTATTCAGTACAGATATCTTTTTTTATTCTGTGCACCATATAAAATAAATTAGTTGCAGTTTGGTGGTTAGAAATGACCTCTTCCCCATTTTCACTTCTAAAAAAAAAACAACAGGTGGTTTTTTTCCCCCCACCATTACACAATACTTCCTATTTGGTGTCTTTAAGCAGAATACTTGTTTCCAGTCTTCATTTATTTAGTACTGTATACGCTTCATCGTGCATATGAATTACACAGATGTCTGGTTTCAGGAGTCAACGTTTAGGGCCCATTTCTCAGAAAATATACAATGCATTATTTATTAGAGGCTGGAGCCAGAACTAATATCTGATGGCCTAACCACAAATATAATAAAATCATCAAATCACACAAAGGATGCCATAAGCTTGACATTTTATATACAGCATCCTTTGGTACTGTATTTTACATACTGCAGTCATAAGAGAGATAATTATGCAGTACACTATGCTACTATGTAACTTTACCCAGCTTGTATTGTGCATTTCAGCACGTAACCATTAAGGGTATGCCCAGTTTATAGATCTATTTGACTGTGTAGTCTACAAGCACACTAATTTAGACTAAACAAATCGATCAGTGATCCCAGAAGAGATGCTATCTATGGCTGTTTTTAATGATCTGAGACGTAGTAGCCTATCTTTTTATTTTATTTTTAAAAGAAAAGAAAATTTAAAAAAAGATTGGCTATTTCTATAATGGGTTATTTCCTTTAGACCTCCCCACCACCACCACCACACACACACACACACACACACACAAAACACTGCGCCGGCCGACTTGTATTTATTTGCATACCCTTTCTAACTCTAACCTTGCCTAAACATAACATTTTGTTAACTTTAAACACTCGGATTTAAATGAACTGGTTTGGCTTTGTGCGCAAAAAGGAGGCGGGTCCCAAAAGCGTGGTTTCTGTCCTCACAACTCATTACCAGCCCACACACACACGACAGGCGCGCCGAGGCTGCTGGTGAGCGTTTTTCTGTCGAGTCGGTGCTCAAACTTCGCCTGTCAACGTACAGAAGCAGAGCCTTACATGTGGGTTTACGCCTGTTTCCTTTTCTTTATTTCTTTTTTTTCTTTTGGATTCAGTTTGTTTTGCCATATTTAACTTTTCAGCGCATTCAATTTATAATTTACTCCAAGGCAGAAAAGTGAACATCTGAACACGTGGAGAAAAAGGCAGTTTTTTTCCACTCTGAAAATAAGGTAAGAAATGAAGGACTGACGGTTTTCAGGCATTTGAGCTCGTGGATGAGCAGGTGTTTCCCCATAATGTTTAATAAACGGGGTAAACGCACGCTCAGACTACATCAGTGTCTGACACACTTCAGTTACAGATTTTTCTTTATGCATTCAAAGTGTGACTGTTGCATTTTGAAATTTTATTGCAATGAATCGGCGACATTTCACTGAAAATAAAACTTTTTACCACGCAGTTAAAAGAAAAATATTAATGCGTGGCGAAGGGCTCACTATGTAATTACCTTGCTATAAAAAGGATAGCAGCATATTCACCGCATCTCATTTTGTGTCGATAGTATTTTTCCATCACGGGGCAAATATTATATTACGATGTTTTCAGGTTTTAAGACTCCCCTGCACAATGTTTACCTTTGTTCCTGCTGTCAGGAATTCCCAGTATGTTGTCAGATCAGTTCTTCCATCATTTCTTATACACAGTGCGTTTGCCGTCAGGAACACAACTTTTTTTTTCTTTTACTACTGAGTTTATTTTTGTTTGACTTTGACGGAACTTGAACAGTGATAGGCAGGATATTGACAGACCCTCTCTAGGAGGATGTATATTTTCTTATCACTTCCTCCAAGGCTGATATATATATATGCAGGTTCAAAAACTGCCTCATGAAGTCTGTTAATTCAGTTTTCTAAATCTACTGGACAGCGCCTGGTTTTAAATTCCTTTGGCCTCTAAGACAGCTTCAGCATCAGAAAAAAACAGACGAAAAGTTGGACTTTGGTCCGGTGTGCTGCCTGCTGGGATTAATGCTGTAGGTGGCCAACAGAGGAGGCAGTGCACATCTGAAGCTGTATACAAACATCTATGAATGTAGAATATCTTCAAGGAAAAGAGAAAACTCTTATTTCTCTTCCCTTTTTATTTTTTTGTCTGCAGCGGTTGTGTGACGTCAAAGAACTCTAATCGTGCTACAGAGCACATGATACAAGTGAGTACAATTGCAAGAAATATAGCAATAAAATATCTATTTCTGATAATACCAAGGGACAGGATATTCTTACCTATTTTTACTGTATGGAAAATATATTCTATATTTAAATCGCTAAATCTAGCTCAGAATTGAAAGGGAAAAATCTGTTTCCAAGGACGATATTGCAGTGTTTACTGCTACTCGAAAGGTCAGTAGTTTGATCCCCAGTTCCTTCTTGTCTGCATGTCAAAGTATCCTTGGGCAAGATACAAGAGTAGTCCCCGGTGCGTATATATCGGTGTGAAAGTGTGTGTGAATGAGGCTTGTAGTAAGAAATGTACTCATGTAGCTAAGCGCTCTATACTTACTAGTCCATTTACCATTTGTTCCCCCATTGCATTATGGGGAAAAAATTTTTTATTCTACTATATGAACTTTTATCTGTTTAAGCTCTCCATCACATCACATTTAGCCAATAAAAGCTGATGTGATACAGGAGCTGACTCACACTGATTGTAAATGTCATCCTAGTTTGGCCAGTGTCATCCTCAAGCCAGTATTCACCTGCTGTATCTGTGCATTCCTGCTTTATACATAAAGGCTTGTATTGGTCAGTTAATTTAGTAATTTTTTTATTTAAGAATCTGTTACTTAGGAGCATTAGTACTAATATATTTGTTTAACATTACATCAGTAAAGGGATACTGCTGGGCAGTGGTGCACCTATGCTGATATACAGTAAAGCACCAAAAGCACATCTCATTTCAATGCCACACATTCAGTTTCAGTGGAATTCTATCTTATAGCTCAACATTACACCTTTGCAGGAAGTGGGTTACATTGATCTTGCATTCATTGTACTCAGTAACTTCCTCTGTTCTGTCAGCATAGTTTTGGCATTACAAAGTTTAGGTCAATAATAATGACCAATAATATTATATAAAAGACTTTGGAGGGGGTTAATGACAGTGGAGAGCGCTTTGCACAGGTACCATTATAAGCTCACAAAAAAATGATATTTTGCTTTCACAAACATCCATAAAAAAATCACCTGCAACTTATGCAAAATAATAAAAATGTTGCAAGTTTAGTCCTTTCTCCAGGCGAAATAATTTATCCCAGATATCAGTCTTTGGGCCCAGATAAATAAAGTACATCTTTCTAAACTGAAAAGAAAGCATCAAACATTGACCCTCTCCCCGTCAATGACTGCCTCAGGTCTTTGACTTCTAGACATCATCACATGCTTTGTGTTTCCTGTTGATGCTCTCCCAGGCCTCTGTTCTTGTTGAGGGCTACCCTGCTCTCGCTGCTATTACTGCAGTCTTTAGAAAGTGGAACACATGCAATGCAATGCAATGGCTCTCACCATGGTTCTTTGGAGTCCCAAAGCCTCAGAAATGGCTTTGTAATCCAAACTGACAGATGACACTGACTTTGTTTCTTAGCAGATTCTTCTTCTGCGGCATGATGTGTTGCCTTTTGAGATCTTAGAAATGAAATCATCATTTAAAAACTACATTTTGTATTTGCAATTTTACTCTAGTTATCGAGGATATTAAAATGTGGTTGATGATCTGAAATATGTAAGTGTGACAAATATGCAAAAAAGCTAAGAATTCAGGAAGGGGGCAAATATTCTTTCAAAGTGCTACAACTTTGATCAGGGAGAAGGCTTTTCGGCTGCTCGGACTTTGTTTAGAAGCATTATCCTTTTTAATTATTAGCATTGTAGCACTTACATATCGGCCTCTTTGTTGGGTACAGCTGTTCAGCAGGTTGTCAATGCCAATATATAACCAGCCAATTACATGGACCATTTGACTATTCTCTGTAAACCCTATAGATGGTTGTGAAGGGAAATTGTAGTAGATCAGCAGTTTCTGAAATACTCAGACCATCCCATATGGTACCAACAACCATCAGAGAGAGAGAAAATATCCAATGAGTGACTGTTCTCTGGATTAAAATGTCTTGTTGATGTTAGACAAGAATGGCCAGACTGCATTGGGCTCATAGGACTGTAACCATTTGTTACAACCAAGGTATGCAGAAGAGCATCTATGAACACACAACACATGCACGTGCTACTCAGCTAAGAACGGGGAAAATGAGGCTACAGTTCACACTGGCTCTCCAGAATTGGTCAATAGTGTGTAGTAGTTAATGTGCAGCTGACACAATCTGCAATTGTGTGACACTATCATGCCAATATGAACAATTAGCTGAGGAACAGTTCCAGCACCTTGCAGAATTTGCATCACTAAGAATTAAGGCAAAAGGGGGTCTAACCCGGTACTAGCAAGGTGTAAGCAACAAAGTGTGTGGTAAATGTATGTATCCTTCTGCATGTATCTGTTCTGTTACCTCAGTGCAGTGAGACCATTAATAATTGTCAGGATACCATTCCCATTTGCAGGTTTAGGAAAATTATCTCCATATTTGAAAGCTGAGATAGCAGATGTGAATCACTAGCAGTTCTGTCGTCATAGGAATGAGGGTTAAAATCACACATATTTTATTTAGTACTCCACAATCCTCATAAAACAACTCCCTTTTCATTTCATATTTGTTTGTGCATTGATTGGTGAAATAAGATAAACCAGTTTGATGAGGATTTTTAAAATGTCTTAGGTATGTTTTTGACCTTGGACAGAGCTCAGCTCGGTGGTTCCCGCTATGCAAAATTAGGCTTGTAGGCTCCAGGCGCCGAGTATTATCAGTCTTTTTTATAAACTTATTCAGGAAATGACTAAGCTTGGTTGGGTTGTACCAGTCTTGGTTTACATTTTAATGCTTGACAAACAGAACAAACAAAGGGTCAACAGAATAATCCCAGTGGTGTTAGACTTCACAGTATTTGGAATATTTCACTAAAATTCCAAGCAGGTTTCCACACAAACCTCCACAAGTTTAGTTACTAATTGCTGTGTAAATATTCTTTCTGCTGCTGGGAGAAAGAATAATATTGCACCGCCTGCTTTGTGGAATAGATGCAACCCTGGCATGACCTGTTTTTCCTTCACACTACCTTGCCTCAGCAAACTGGATACGTGCCCCACTTTTGAACGTTATCAGCGGTCATGTGCCTTTAATAAACCTAATTTACCTACAGTGTTGCGAAATGCAGTAGAATGCCCTGAAGAAACACAGCAAAAATATTCCAGTAACAGTACAATTGCTTTGAAATTCATGGCTGGGTTACTTTGTGCATTATCAGTGACTTTGTAGGAAAGTATGCCAGTGGTGGGAATGATAAACGTGTGGAAGGGTTTTGGGAAATGTTTCCTAAAATAAAAGATCCATTGTTGGGCTGTCTGCTTTGGCCCTGTGCGGTTAAAAAAAACACCTGTTCCCTTGTCTTCTAGAGATAGATGGTCTTTTTTTTTCAAATCCTGTATGTGTATGTACAGTTTACACTCTGCAGTGTGTTTTTACACAGATACTGTGTTCTCTCCTTTTCTCCCTCCCTCCAGAACACTGCTCTTAATTTTGCAACCACTGTGCAAAATTAACACCTGTAGCTTCCTTGACATCCTACTGCCATCTGTGACCGAGCTCACTCAACAACACAGAGATTTAAAAAAAAAAAATTACAAAAAGAACGAGGAAGATAAACAGTCTGACGTAGTGGTTGTGACAATAAACGAGAAGGCATCAACGTGCGCCGGCTTGTGGTGGGAACTTCCTGCCTTGGCTGTCCTCCTCTGACACAATCACTCTGTTTTTCAGTTGTACCATGTGGTTTGGCAAGCACGTATTTTGTCTAAAAACATGTCAAGCAGCTGAGTGTGTGGGATGACGGCTCAAAGAAAGCAAAAAAAAAAGTGGAAAAAACAACCATGCTGAATAATGAGCTGGTCTATATTGGCCTGGAGCTGGTGATTGCTTGTCTGGCTGTGGCTGGGAACGTCCTGGTCTGCTGGTCTGTCTGCCTCAACTCCAACCTGCAGAGCATCACCAACTTCTTCGTGGTATCACTGGCAGTCGCTGATATTGCTGTGGGACTGCTGGCTATTCCATTTGCTATCGCTATTAGGTAATATTTCCTTGTTATTCCGTTTGGAAATTAAGCAAATATTGTGTCACCCACAACCTTTACTACAAGATTTGCCACAATGTATTGTTATTGTGGGGGTGGGGTGGATTTATTGTAATAATTGCCCTTTTTGAATCTCTGATATTTTCAGTACTGGTTTCTGTGCACATTTCTATGGCTGCCTATTCATCGCTTGCTTCGTCCTCGTGCTCACTCAGAGTTCCATCTTTAGTCTGCTGGCTATCGCTGTGGACCGCTACATCGCAATCAAAAATCCACTCAGGTGAGAGAAAAGAGAAAACTGAGATCTCAGACATTCCACCTGCGGCTTTTACACACTCTTCCACGCTCATACACGCTTATGCAGAGATCCTTTTCACTTAAGGCTAATTTGGCCATCTGTGGACAGTTAATGTTACCAAAGTTTAACTCATTCAATCTGCTTAAAGCTTTGATGAAATGGCATTCAAATAGCATTTCCTTTTAATGGCTCGTTTTATTTTGAAGCTTAAAACAAAGTTCATTGTTTGTGCAACACATATTTTTGACACACCACGGGCCCATAATCCAAAGCAGGTGATGCATTTGCACAAGCAGTTGCATAACCGCGTGATTGTGCGTTTATGTGGCACAAGCCTAGCACCTTAGAGAGCCACTAATCATCGAATTATTGGGAGGCTTTATAAAGCCTTGTGCTACCAACTCTCCCATGCAAGATTTCATTCAAAAACACAGATCCAGTTGCAATCATTGCAATCTGCATTCATTTGTCTGTATAAGTTGTGCAGATGAAGATTTACAGTCTTACAGCACAGTACTGTGCAAAAGTCATGAACCAACCATCATCCATCCGTCCATTTTGAACCTCTTATCCGGTGCAGCAGGGGCAGCAGCCTAAACAGAGAAGCCCAGGCCTCCCTCACTGTAGCCACCCCCTCTGAGTTATCCAGCACAACACGTAGGTGCTCCCAGGCCAGCCAAAAGATGTAATTGCTCCAGGAAATTGTCTGCTTTTTCGCCCGTTTTCAGTCCAGCCCGTCATTACATTTGTATGAGTGAGGTTGAGGACTACAGCTGAAAATATTTTACCCCTGTTTGAATGATGATCATTTGATATGATATTGTTTTAATTTCACTGCAATCCTCAGGTGTTCTCACATGCAAAAACAGCTATTTGGAGTGTCTACCGCTGTCATAACACGAAAAGGACCATTGCACAAAAATGTTTGATGCACTAATACGTCAACATATTTATTATTTTAAGAAATCCTTACTTTTTAAGCAATTTCACATTTTTAAATGCTTGATGTGTGCTGTGTATTTTATTATGACGGCTACAAATGGGCGACAGCACCGGAGAGATAATCAGATTACTGCAAGTGCATTTTAAAGTGTGACACTTGAATTCCTTTCACTTATTAAATGAATAAAGTGTTTAGGCCTCAATGCACAAATCATTTTCTCTTCATTTAAACTGCCAGATATTGATTTTGTCTCAGGAGAATGCTACCACTAAAATGTTGGATAAAGCAACTGGCCGCATAATGTGTTTCTGTGTTATGCTCACACATTCAGGTACAACAGTCTGGTTACAGGGCAGTGGGCAAAGGGCATCATAGCACTGTGCTGGGTTCTTTCAGTGGGGATAGGCCTGACACCGATGTTTGGCTGGAACACAGGTGGGAAATAAATGTTGCCAGTTCACACAATGGCTTTGAAAATACTGTGAAACATGAAACATGCTGTGCGATTGTTGAGGAAAACTGAACTCAACTAAGACGCCATCATTTTGTTTTTGGGGTGAGATTGTTATAAAAAAAACTGACAATAAATCACTGTTCCCTTTGTGTGCACAGGTTGGAACTCCACCACCACTGCCTCCAAAAGCAAAGGCTGCCCTCGAGGAATGACCCAGTGTTTGTTTGAAGGAGTGGTTCCACTTGACTACATGGTCTATTTCAATTTTTTTGGCTTCGTGCTGGTGCCTCTGGTGATCATGTTGGTCATCTATGCCAATATCTTCATGGCGGCTCGGCGACAACTCCGGCGGATGAGCCTCAAAGTTGCGCACACACCTGCTCCTGGACAGAAGCCTCCATCTTCCAGCTCTTCTCGTTCGATTCTGCAGAAGGAAGTGCATGCCGCAAAATCACTGGCTATCATCGTGGGTTTGTTTGCTCTCTGCTGGCTTCCTCTGCACATCATCAATTGCATCAACCACTTTTGCCAGGACTGTGAGCGTCCGCACATCTGGGTGATGAACATTGCAATCATTCTCTCCCACGCCAACTCTGTGGTGAATCCCTTGATCTATGCCTACCGCCTTCGAGAGTTTAGACATACCTTTCGCAAGATTCTCTACCAGCACATCCTGGGGAAGAGTGATGGGCATTTGTTTGGGGTTGAAAGTTCTGATGGCAGGGGTGTAGGGAACACTAGTATCATGTGGACCTCTTCCCGTACAAGCAAAGAGGATTTATCATGTGGCACCGTGGTAAATAATTATGTTCTAGACTCCAGTGTTGAGAAAATGACATTAAATGATTTTCATGAGAGTTCAGATGCCATAGCAAGCAGCAATATACCCAATGGACACCAAATAACAACTGGCACACTGCCAGATGTGCAGCATGAGCCGGATATCACGGCATCTCCTGCACAGGAAGCAGTAGAGCCAGGCACACATCTGGGAGGAGCAAAAGATGTTTTGGAGTTGAAAGACAGGGGAAGCTGCATTACGTTTGTAAATGTTCAGGCGCTCTCACTAAAAGAGAATGACTGTTCCCACTCGAAAAAAATCACAGAAACCTCATGACAAAGACATCCAGGTATTTTTATATATTTCTATCAAAAACACGCCGAATGCCGCGCAAACATGTCAGCATGAAGAAGGATTAGTGAAATTTCAACAAATCAACCTCAACAGAAAATCTGTTTTTAACAATGTTTTTAAATGTCCTTTTTTTTTTTTAGTTTGCTGGCGTTTTTTTACGTGCACTTTATTGTTGAAAAAAATAATATATATATACTACTTGTAATGTGCAGTGTCTTGCTGTGTATTTTAAGAAACTTTTAAATTCTACTGCTGTATTTTTTATGCTGCAACAGAACATATATTGGGGGTCATCACCTGTGATGTTTGCGCCCCTTGATAAATTAAAAAGTCTTTAAATACATCACCTTGTTGTGGTCTTTTTATTAAGAGCTGGAACTAGTAATCAATTCATTACAATCCACTCTGACAGAGAAAATCATGGATATTACCTTTGGTGTGTCATTCAGTACACATGTCCACTGTTAGCCCAACAGCTTGTGACATAATGACACAAAAGAACAGGCATACAGAACAGTTATCAACCAAAACAAAGAGCTTGTTTGCCTGTACAGATATCACCTCATATGCATGTATTGTAGATAGTTTCAGAGTAAGACTTACATGCGTAACATGCACATGCGTACATAAAGTGCACACACACATGACCACAGACTACGCTGAAAGAAGTGTTTGCAGAGTAGCCTGGCACTGACGCCAGTCAATGAGCCTAATGCAATGGAAATCAAATGACGGTTCATTTGATGGTGTATTTTATTATCCTGTAATGCTTTCTCTTCCCTCATTAAACAGTTCTTCCACTGTGGCAAAGGCCTCCATTAGCCAGCTTTTATGTGCCTTAAAGCAATCCCAGAGACAGGTCTACAGGAATATGGGTATGTATCTAACTTGCACTGTGTGTTTATTCAAAAACTATGCATATCAGTCTTTTATTACACACTGTATTTATGTCAGGGAGGGCTTAAAATTGATTAAACCATTTCATTTTAATGATTTTTTTGCATTATGATGTTTTGATAAATGTGAGATAAATGATAAAAATGATTTGGTTGCATATTCTTGATATCTAAGTCATATCTGGAAATGATTACAAAAATAAAGATAAGGGGCCGTTGTGAGATGATCATCTCGAAAACAGTCCAGTGTACCCCTTTATAGTATGCCATACTGCCATAAATTACACTTGCTTGACAGTGGCATGCAAATGGGTTGTGTTATCGTTTAAAAATAAAAGATAACGCAACTCTGATACAGCTTTGTCTTTGCAACTTTGCCTAGAAGGTCACCATCCAAAAATGACCTTCCACACTGTTGACGGTGAAAACTGAGAGTCAACTGTTTCTCAGGATGGAGACAGTGCTATACGTACCCGGGCACTTGCTCAGTTGTGGGACCTTCAGCTTCTCTTTCTTTAACCACTTTGTGCTGTTTTGTAAAGGGTGCAGTAGGCTTCTACCCTGTTGCTTTAAATTTGTCTGTGTGTGTTTCTTTTTCTTTTTTTTTTGCAATTTTGCAATTAATAATTCACAGCAAAAAAGAAAAAAATATTTTCTTTTAAATGCAACATAATTTCTAAGTGACCCCAAACTTTTGCAAGGTACTGTATGTTAGCATAATGTAAGTTATTGGTTTACCATGATGGTTATGTATACATAGCTGATGATTTTAGTTGGATGACAGGCTATTGTTCTCCCATTCTTTGTTCTTTATTCATATCCCCATCCAGAGAAAAAAAACAAAAAAACATTCACGCAATCAACTAATAACTTGGGGGGGGGGAAAAAAGCAAGTAGTTCTTTCAGCTTATACAACAAACAATCACACATACCAAAAACAATGAAAAAATGCCTAAAATAAGTAAATAGATAAGTAAATGCCATGTATGACAGATGCATTGATGATCCATTTAAAAGATCTGGGAATGCTCCTGCTGAGCGGCACTCCCCCGCCCGCACTTCACAGCGTTTTCACCATTTTCCGATGATTTGTAAATCAGTAAAAATACAGATCCCACAATGCACTGCAGAACGCCACAGGAAGCAGTCAACTGAATCGTCGGTGCATTGTGGGTAGGCGGAAAAAAGGCTCAAAACGCAGGGGAGAGCGTCTGGCGCACGTTGCACTATCTAAGGAAGAAACAACAATAAAATCGTTTTCAAGACAGAGTCCAGGTAACAAAAAGAAAAACCGTTAACCCAGCTAATACTGCATTATTATTATCTTCATTGGCGCCATTGGTCATTTCTTTTGCGTATGAATCAAACGCGCTCATTCAGGCGTCAACATGGCTCCGTCTATTTGCCGAACTCCACATTTTTACTGAAGCAGAGAGTCAGATGAGGATGTTAAGGTTAAGCGGAATAGAATGGAGGGATGAATGGCTTTGTTTGTTCCACGTGGCATTAAT
The DNA here is from genome assembly GCA_015052665.1 of Apistogramma diplotaenia. Classification (NCBI taxonomy): domain Eukaryota; kingdom Metazoa; phylum Chordata; class Actinopteri; order Cichliformes; family Cichlidae; genus Apistogramma; species Apistogramma diplotaenia. The sequence goes on along the minus strand of VOQJ01025611.1, from coordinate 14,074 downwards.
TAGCGTAGATTATTGTACGGATTCAGGACGTATTATTGTACATTAGCCTAGCTCGCTAATCAATGCTAACTCGCAGCTAAGATTCAATGCTTTGACTGTGAAACTGGTTACTGAACAAGAACTAGCTGTAGCTTGCTCATCGTATTTTACTGAGAGGCACTAATTGCTATATATTGGCTTCCTGCAGTGCTTTAAACAATTAAAGGTTGACTCATTGACATTATACAGACGGTACTCGTGAAAATAAAATATTGAGGGTAATGATGAGCGTTTGTTCCCGAGTGTATTTTAGACATGACTTGTGATTGTAGAGAGTGGGTTTGCAGCAGGTGTCAGCCTGTTGGATTATTGTGGATCTGCGCATAATAACGTTTTTTCCCATTTTCCAGGAACACGCTTGAAAAATGTCCATTGGCGTTCCAATCAAGGTCCTGCATGAGGCAGAGGGTCACATTGTGACCTGCGAGACCAACACTGGAGAGGTGTACAGAGGCAAGCTGATTGAGGCAGAGGACAACATGAACTGCCAGGTCAGTTTGTAACAAAGAATGAAGAGGAAGTGTTGATGGTGCTCTTCCTTGGAGCTTGATTTTCAAACTTTATAGGGGTGCAAGCAACCAAGCAGTTGAGACAGTATTGTTTTCAAGATATTTTTTTCTGTGCCATGCATTTTGTTTAGTTTTTATTTTGTTACCCCTCAAGGTAAATGCAGATAAATTGTACAATATGTTTTGTAGCAACACAGAGAGAAGCTCAACAGGGCTGATTACAGAGAAATTACATTTCTCTGCTCAAAATTTCCTGATCCTGCTGTTCTAATTTTTGTCTGTATGGCCAAGTTCAGCTTGTGATGCTACACTGTTTAAATGCATGATATTTTGGGATCAATATTGAGCTCACATGTGTAGTAGTGGTGTTTGACCTGTAGCCATTTAAAGCTCTGCCAGCTAATTAACTATATTAAGACAATAAATTAAAAAGCAGTCCCAGATCAGATGGTAGGCTATTAGGAAACAAATCAGCAGGCTTGTGCACTATTTTGGGTGTGCTGTTATGGCGGTCTATGTAAAGTTTAGCTGTAGTTTAGATTAAAGTTGAGATGAGCACCTTTTCATTATATCAGCATTTAAATTTTATGTCTCTTACAGATGTCCAATATCACAGTGACTTATCGGGATGGCCGTGTGGCACAGCTGGAGCAAGTCTACATCCGTGGCAGCAAAATCCGCTTTCTGATTTTACCGGATATGTTAAAAAATGCTCCTATGTTGAAGAGTATGAAGAACAAGAATCAGGGATCTGGTGCAGGAAGGGGCAAGGCGGCTATTCTTAAAGCACAAGGTGGGTGAAAAGCTGGAATAAATGTGGATTGATGCAGCTGTCAGTATGTGCGATGAGCAAGTGATGGGTTTTTGTTCATGCATGAGATGAATGCTTTCTGCAAATGTTGCTTTATTTCTTGTGTAATAACTACAGGGGTAGGGGGTGGGGGCTGTGAAATGTTTCAGTGTTCAATGTGTGTGTCCCTCCAATCTCATTATACATCTGTATAATGACAATAAAGGCATTCTATTCTATTTTATTTTAAGATTGGCTCAATATTTAGCCAGCTGGTATCAAGGAAGAAAAAGTAGACTTGTTTGTACTTCTCACAATCCTGTACTGAATGATTATTAAATTTACTCAACAGTTGGTGTATTTTTGGAGCATAACTTCAGTCAGACACTACATTTAAAATCTTAAAATATGCCATTTTCTCTTTCCCAGTGGCCGCGAGAGGACGAGGTCGTGGTGGAATGGGAAGAGGAAACATCTTCCAGAAGAGGCGATA
>VOQJ01025610.1:0-16480 GCA_015052665.1 Apistogramma diplotaenia | reverse complement strand
GCACTAAATAAAATACAGTAAATACTAAGGCCAGCAATATTGTCATGGATCCTCTTAGGACCCCCTGAATGATCATTATTGATCATGTTCATTATTTTCTTTTGTGAAAGGTGGCAACCCTACTAGCTAGTGTTAGCATTAACGATCATCCGGAAGGACCCCTTCCCTGTCAAAATATTCTTTATTCTTTAATCCCTGATTAGTGGCTAAATATAAACCTGCAGTAGAAACACATTCAGGAGAATGCTTGTGATTACAAAGCATTACAACATTACGCTCACATAGCCCCCAGTTTTTCAACAAATACTGAGAACATGACAGTCTGTCTGCGCAAAAACAGCTTTTCCCCTGTAACCACCATTAAACCTTTACTGGGAAACAGCTGGAGGTCCTTCATCATCCACCTGATCATCAAGTGAAGAAAAGAGAACTTTGGGCTCCACCCTGTTTGTTTCACACAGTGAAAAACTGCAGTACGGAAGTTAAAATATGCAGATGAACTGTTAATATGATTACTCGAGTAATTGATGGAATTATTGAAAGAATCTGCAATTCGGGCATTTAAAAACAATTAAACAAAAAAATTATTAAAAAATGTAAACAAATTTTAATTTTTTTAAAAGAAAAGATCGGATTTGTATCGGTATCGGCAGATACCCAAATGTACAATATGTGTATCGAACATAAAAAAGTGGTATTGTGCCATCCTTAGTCATGCTTTGCCTGTCCTAGATGTGAAATGGACACGCGCACATGCTTAAGTTGCAGTACCAGCAGAGGGTGATCATTTATTTGAAGCCAACAAGCTGCTATGACATTTATCTTGACCATGTAAATACATAGTTGAAATGGCTTCATCTTACCTGGCACAGAAGCAGCCTGGAATGTACTGCATACCTTCCTTGGTCAGTAGCGACTTGTTGACTTTAAATACATTATCAGTGTGTCCATTTCACACCCAGGACAGGCAAACATGACATCCACATGGCGGACCAGTGGATCTATTACACACTTGGCCATGATACTGGGATGATAATACCAGGATTCAGCGGGCTCAAATTGTGAACAGGTGGTTCAGGGAGCATGAGAGCACACGCTGCTTATGATGCGTTCTGTCTTCAAGGCTTTGCTGTAATGTCAGCTCACCTGTCTAGGTGTCCCTCTGCACCTCCTCCTGCATCGGCCCGACCAATCCCTTCTTTTCCCCACACATCGCAGATGGGGAATAGAGACACACAAGTTTACTTCCAATGGCAACTATTAATAATAGTCACATGAATTTATCTCATGGGGTGAATTTAACCATATTATGGGCTGGATCTGGCCTGCGGGCCTTGAATTTGACATATATGGCATAAACTTATCGACAGAATGCCACAGTGATTGCATGCAGTGATCAGAGCTAAAGGCGGTCCAACAAAATATTTGAGTCTGACTTTTTTTTGGCTGGGTACTGTACTGTATGTGCTGGTGTAGTGTCATGAGTTTACATACTCAAATGATTTCCGAGAAATAGCACACACTTGGCATACTATTGTGAATTTTGTATTCAGCCAATGAACCTATTTTGTCTAACGACAGCATGTTTCAAATTTAAACAATGCCAAGCTTACTTTTAACCCCATGACCCCACCAGTGGCAGTGTGTTGTTATGCTTCAAAATCAGAAGGGTCTGCCAAGCCTCACTGAAGCCCCCACCCTAAAACTCCACTACACATGGACCTGAGCACTTGTTTTGCCTCTCTTTCATCTCTTCTCACCACTCAGGCTCAGGTGACCTTTGCGCTCCGACCACAACTCACCCCAATATGTTAAACCTCTCATTAGAACACACAGCAGTCACAGTCACACATACACAGAGCCAAAATCTAAAAGAATAGTGCTGATGAGAAAATCCCCACAGTATTTACCTATCTTATCTGATCAACTGGAGATGGTTGTAGCTCTTCATGTCTGTGAACGTGTGTGCAGTGAACAGCTTTCAAAGACATACCTGGTGTTCTAAGTTAGATCATGTGTGTTCACATGTTTTTGATGTTGTTGTAGCTCAAGTTCAAGGCTGAGTTGGTGGGAGAGGTAGAAGTGAGGGAGAAAAAAAGGTGGCGAGAATGTGGAGAGAAGTCAATCTTCATTAAAGCAGAACAACTGTGCATCAAACCTTTTTGTTCTTAGGTGGTTTTTAGTCCCTGAAAACAACTTTGAGAAGGCTAGAACATGCTTACTGTGTAGACAGGCTGTGTGTGTGTGTGTGTGTGTGTGTGTGTGTGTGTGTGTGTGTGTGTGAGACAGGGTGGGGGTGAGACATGTCTCTTATAGATGTGAGAAAGCAGCCATGTCTCTCAGTGTGTCCACACTCTAATTGGCAGAATAGAATTATTGAGTTAGTCTGGAGTGAATTGAAGCTAATTTAATGAGGCAAGTTGAAGGACAGCTGATAGGGCATGCAGCTGTGGGAAAAGCGGGCTCCTGCTCTCTCCACAGACACAAAAGGCCGAAGTGTGTCTTGCATTTACAGCTCGTAAGGATGTACAGTTGGCTGAACTCTCACTTGTTCTCTCTTCATTTGTTGGGGTTGCCATGGTGATCGGGGGAGGCTTGCCTCGGCGGCCCATAATTTGCAGAGAGCCTGTCTGGATGTGACACGTTCTTTTCAGCCTGGGTATTGTTTGGATGCTGATTTATGTGCATTTGTGGCACTTTATCACAACCTTCTCCACACCTCCGGCTGAGGGGGTAGACTTTTAAAGGATCAATGCATGTGATAGCATGCTTTATTAGTTTGGAATTCCCCAGTTTGAATTACTACAATCTTACAAGAATTGCTTCATTTTGACTCCACCTATCGTGTTTTTCCTCCGGAGCCGCAACTTTTGCTTTTTTCTTTCTCTCTCTGTTTGAAACAACTCTTATTCTCCCCAGTCCACCCATCCCTCTTTCCTCCCAGTAGGCGTTGCTACAACACAGTCCAATCACAAACCAACCCATTTCACCATCCCTTCATGGTCAGCTTGTTGTGTCCACATTTCTTTTTTTTTCTCTCTTTTTCCCATCTTTCCTTCTACCCCTCATTGTGCCACTTGAGCCTGGAGTAGTTAGAAAGACTGTAGTGGAGGGAAAGTTAGCAAGCAACGGAGCGAGAGAAAGAAAGAGAGGCAGAGAGAGAGAGAGAACGAAGCCATGCTGAGAGTGAGGTAGCCCAGCGGTGATGCTTGATGAACTGAACCGCTGACCACCAGAAACTCCTTCTTTCACTTTGACTGAACCTCACAGGGATCAAGAAATCAGGCAGGAGTTTCCTGATCTGAAGACATCAGCTCACTGTCCCAGCTGACGGGCAGAAAAACAACCAAGGACGTGGAGTGAAAAAGAAAGTGTTAGAGACAAGGAGGCAGAGGAGAGTTCTACAAATGCGAGTTGAAACAGAGGAGCAGAAGGAGATGCTCAGAGGGACCAGATAGTGAAAAGAAAAGTAAGACAAGTAGCAAGTGCGCCCACAGAGACTGCTCAAAGAAAGGGCGACGCATTTGGAGTCGCCGAGTTAAAAGCTGTTGCAAGTCAAGCAGGGAGAGAAAGAACAAGACAAGACAGAAAGGAGCGAGACACAGTTAGAGAACGATGGCCAACTCAGGTCTGCAGTTGTTGGGTTACTTTCTGGCACTGGGCGGCTGGATTGGCATCATCTCCACGACTGCCTTGCCCCAGTGGAAACAGTCATCGTACGCAGGCGATGCCATCATCACAGCCGTGGGTCTGTATGAGGGACTGTGGATGAGCTGTGCCTCACAGAGCACGGGGCAGGTGCAGTGCAAGATCTTTGACTCCATGCTCTCGCTGGACAGTGAGTACAATGTTTGAATTTGCCTCTAAAACCCAAGGATCTCTAACCTGTAATGGCTTGCACTTTTTCTACCCACAATGATGTCCCTGTCCTTAAAGAATTTGTTAGGTTATGTTTGGTACAGCTTTTGTTTGGTAGAGTTTAATAATAAAGGATTTTCAAGTTTGATTTTGCTGGTTCAACATGCAGTTTTGGGGTAATTGTGAAATGATATTCAATGGATGTGACGAAGGAAGTGTTCAGATGATGAAAGGGCACAATTAAAATAAACTGTTAATGTGCTAATAACATTTTTTCCAATTCTTCCAATCACACTCCTTTATATCTTTCAAACCGCTTTCTTTCATTAATTTTATTGTTTTCAAATGGTGATATTCATCAACACTTTGCTCCAATTTGTTATACCAAATCTTCCCAAGAAACCTCCATTGTGGTACACAACAAATCAGAACAGTTATTATAGTTTGGTCCACTGATTTGTCGCAACTTTTGTCATTAATCAGCAGCAAGGAACAGAAGCGAAACAGCTCCCTGAGTGCTAAATGCCAACTGGGATGCATTAAACGTGTATGCTGTATATCTCATTTCAAATGACGCTGTTTGCATCTTCAATTCAGCTTAGTTCCTTTGTTAAAACTCCAAAACACCATGACACGCAATGTGTGAGGAATAGGAGGGGGTGAGGAATGTGGGGTTCGGACGTAAATTAGCTCAGAATAGGAGTCTCCTGTCTTCTCCAATCTGTAAGCTGGACCTAGTGACTCATAATTAATGGCACACAGATTATATGAATCCATCCATCTACTGTCTGCTTAAATTATCCTATTAGAGATCCCAGTGAAAGACTAGTGGGGGTGGGCTGCGGTGAGGGGGGGGGGGGCTTGGTCAGAAGGCATTTTCACAATACAATTCATTTGTTTTTCTCTGTGGTTACTGCTGTGGCACGCTTTCCTTGGCGCAACAAATATGGCACTTTGCAAACATTTTGGTGTCCTTGTGAGTCACTATATCAACACATTTTCAACGGCGATCCTTGCGATAGGGCGTCCGAGCTGATCTCCCATCTCCTTTGGTTCCTTGCAGCAATAAGAACAGTGTATTGTCTTTGTGCATGAATAGGGGTTGTTAGGAGAAGAAAAGGCTGGTTGTTGAACCAAAGTCCAGAGATATTCCCAGAATGTGCTCTATCTTCCCCACACGCACACATTGTTCCATTTGTCCATTAACCTCTTAACATCCACCACGTCACCTGCAAGACATCTGTGGTTATGCTTACTATTTTGCTAAATAGCCAATCATTCAGAAACTAGAGGACCTTACTGTTCAAAGGGAGACTCCTACATTTATTTTGGCATCACAGTGCTTAAGTTTAAAGCTTTTCCATTTAAGTCGTCCAAGTAGATGAAAAGTTTTTAAAAATCAGTGGACGTTAACTTATTAACAACCAGCATGGATTGAGGTTGGGTTATGATCAGGATAACACACTCCATTATGACAGAATAAGACAAAACAACTTGAACAACCCCTGCTTTATTTAGATGTTTCTCCAGACACAGAGCTGATCCAATCACATGTCCTGGCTCAGGTCTGAATCTTGATTAAACACTCGTGCGTATTGGTTTGATTGGGCATTAAAAGGGCTGAAGGAGCTCTTCTCTCCTGGATATGTTCGCAGCAGGGGCGGCATGTGATGGTGGGTATAATTGTTCACTAGACTGTGCTGATGCCGCCAAGCAAATGTAGTGGAATGGGCTCGTTTTGCTCAAGATGAAGACGGTCGTCAAGATAATAGACGGCTGTTATTTGCCAGATGAGACGCAGGAGGATGGTGGTGCTGACAGGACAGCTCTTTGGATCCAGTAAAATCTGAGCATGACAATGAAAACATATTGCCCTGCCTCTGCCAGTCTTTTGTGTCACACTGAACAACAACGTTGTGTTCATTTTGATAGAAAAGGCACAGGTGTTTCCTGTAGATGCCAGACATTCATGTAAAAGGGCAGAACTGCTTGATAAGTCAGCTTGAGAATCAATTTCTGAAGACACTATGCAGTAGTTTCTTGTTTATACAGGTCATTTTGAAATTATGTACCATTGCTCAGCCTAAGGCCAATGGACTATTTAATTCTCTTGTATTAAAATTTGCTTGAAGATCAAAGCCAATGTGTTTTGCTGTGCTGTGTAGATTTTATACCCATACCCAAAATACAAATACATGCTTTAAAAAAACATCAATCAGAAGAGCAGTTTGACTACCATGTGGGAGCTAGTTTCCTTTTCATGTGCTGTTTGTGTAAGCTCTGGCAGGGCACAAAGAAAAGCTCAGTAGCAATTCTGGTAAATCAGCTGATTTCTCTGCCAGCCCACATCAGCTGATGGCTCAGGCAATGCCCGTCTTCTGTAGAGCATGCCATTAGAGTTGCTTTAACCTACCATAGGACTTCTGCACTGCAAGCTACTTTGCAACAAACCTCCACCCCAGCTCCTCCTTTTATACTATATCTGACTAAACTAGCATCATAAGTGTTGTCATTGATGCCTCCTCTACTCTGTGCTAGGGTTTTGCTGCTGCTCTTCGTACCTTGTATGCATGTACCAGCAGGGAGGTACCAGATAAGAGCCATGCAGCCGGTAAATTACAGGAAATGTAAATAACAATTGTATATGAAGTATAGTCATCCTGGCTCACCTACTTGGCAAGGTTCAACATGCATGTTGCTAAATTATGCTTAAAGGTATCTAGTAAATTAAAATGTGAAACCAAGGGCTCCTGATCAAGCATCAGTGTTTAACAAGTTGAGTGTGAGACATTGCTTTTCACAGAGACAAACAAACAAACAAACAAACTCGTTTTATCAGGACAATAATTAATACTACCATAACTGCAAATATCTGCAATGTGTGCAGACCCCAACACCAATAGCTAAAGTTGCCTAATATATGCCTAAATTCTTCTGCCTGTGTAATTTATTGGCTTTGACAGATTCATGTTGTCCATTTCATTGGGATGCTCGTCAGTATACATTGAAAGGAGCTGACTAAACTGATCAACTGAAATTGAAGGTTGTTTATTGAGTTGAAATTGAATCAGAGGACTGTAAGTGGTGTCTTAGTCTTCTGAGCAGGCAAAGACTTAGTCGGTGTGAAGAACTCATAAGTGATCTCACAATGGGACCTTACAGTGCCTGCACACACACACACACACACACACACACACACACATCAAACACACACACACACATCAAACACACACACTCATTGAAAGGTTGTGGCTGGCAGTACCAATCTTAGTGGAAAAAGAGAGCTAGTGGGTGGGTGAGCCAGTCTTCCACCTACACACACTCTCTCTCACATCCGTCCCCTCTCTATAGCCACACCAAGGAAAACCGGTCAGTTGTGTCATTAGCCTAAACCCCTGTACACCATCAGAAGAAAAGAGGAATGCCCAGTGGGGATAAAAAAATAACAGCAACAAAAAAATCAAACTTCTCTCTGTGGAAGACCATTCAGATACTCCATCAAAAGGAGCTTTGGAGCCATAAATCCGACTTCAAAGATTGTTTCATCCTCTCCCCTCCTCATAAGTCCCTTCAGATCAGCTTCTGAAATGCTGCTTTACTGCTGCACTATGAATGATGGTGTGTGTATTTCTGTCACAATGACAAATGGTGACTTTAGCTTCCATCTCTGGCTGATACTCAACAGCTCCTTTTGAAGTGATTTTCCTGGTCTTGAACTTACACTTCTTTCAGTGAAAATGTGAGGACGAGGGGGCGTTACAGACCTCAGAGAATCTTGATATGAAATCATTGAGAGGATCCTGCAACAGCAAGGACATTGGTAGAATTGATGCACAACAACCACCAAGAAAAAATAATGAGTACCTTGTTTTGGAGCATTTTTAAAAATCAGATTTAGCTGAAATTTCTAAACATGCACTTTGGTTCTGTCCTATTCTCTTTGCACAGCAAGGAACATCTCCACGTTAACATCTGAAAACAGGAGGACACCTTTTCTACGCAGCTCTTGAAAGTCTTATTATACATCAAACAGTCCAGCAATACTTTAAAATACTATAATAATAATAATATAACAGTTAAATCTTGCTAAATAGCTGCGTTAACATCAAGGAATGATTGAATTGAATTGATAATATTTACAAATCATTATTAAAGTTTTACATTATGTTTATTTATGTCATTAGTTTGTATATTAAAAACATCTTATCTCATGAATTCTAATATATAATATATATCTAGTATTATGTGTGGTACTGCAGCTGACAAGACAACAATAACAAACACATCCACATGTGATGAAGGTCTCATTGCTGATCGGTGAGCCTGCTCTCATTCCTGGGGGATCGAATGCTGCTGCTTTGCCCAAAGCCACTGGTGGTTATACGTTATGCACGATGTCAGTGCTGTGGCAACAGTGAGACTCGTCTCACCCATAACTTTAGTTGTATGGTGACCCAAACCATGCCTAAAACTAAAAGGAAGCAAAACAGTGTTCATGTTCACATCACCTTGACCTCACCTGCCTACTCTTACACTCTCCATCGACACCAGTTTCATCAACACTTTATAATAGACGTTTTAGTTATCTTACTAGATGAACTGCAGAACACTTAATAACCATTTACAAAGAGTTATAGTCATCAGGAGAAACTTTAAAACTAGCATCAGACATTGTCCACACTTGGCTTATAAACCCTGCACATACAAACAACAAATTCCATTTTCTGAAAGTGATGTCACTGAAACCTCAATGAACAGCTCCTCTCTTTACTTTAATTAACATATTTGTCAGCTTTGCCAGATATCACAATCAGGATATTGGAAATTCCACGTTTTCTACCACTGCTGGGATTTCAGTAATCCACTCGCTTGCTGTAAATAAGACCCACTCCGTCAGTATTTTGACAGTATTATTAGGTGCTCAGTGTTGCCTTCCCTTTGAGGCAGTACAGTCAGATCGCTGTGGCGACGGCCCCATGAAAACAAGCTTGCTTTGTGACAAAGCCACACTAATCCCACTGTTTGAAACATGTAAAGTGGGACCTCCTACAGTCAGCGTGTGCTAGAGAGAGAGACTTTCATCAGTGTCTGTTCCACCTACAGTCATCGTGTCTGTGCTTATATTGTGCGCTTACACATATATGTGTAAATATGTGTAAATATGTTCCTCCCACTAAGTTATGTGTGTACTGAGGCCTGTGTGGGCAGAGCATTAGATTTTTGAGAAGGCAAAACCACAGTGGAATGATGTGGAGAAGATTTGAAAGATCATTTACGGTCCCATATCTTGGCCAATAAAGTCACCTCTGGAACTACCCTACTTGAAAAACTAGGACAGTGGTGGACTGCCCCTAATGAGCTGTCATAAATGCATGTGGTTTCCCATCAATCCTGCATGGCATGTATATTGATTTGTTCCCCTTCGTTTTCACTATCATGTCTAGAAATGTTTGTGTGTGTCATTCCAAATGATTTTCTGAAAGAATCTTTTGTTTTCTTGTTTTCTCAACTCCTCACCACTTCTTCATCCTCTCCCTTACTTCACTGTTTGTCCTCTTTCCTGCCCTGCCCCATGTCATCCCTGCCTCCTCCTTTGCTCTTCTTTATCCAGTCCACATTCAGACATGCCGGGCCCTCATGGTGGTGTCAGTACTGCTGGGCTTTTTTGGGATCATCGTCAGCGTGGTGGGCATGAAGTGCACTAAGGTGGGAGATAACAACCCAGCCACCAAGACCCGCATTGCTATGACTGGAGGAGCGCTCTTCCTGCTTGCAGGTGTGATTGTTGTTTAGCTTTCAATTGCCAGAACAAAGGTTAGTGAGCGTGGTCCAACATTTTTCTAGCCTGGAACTTTAACCAGGGGTCTTCTGGGTAATTCGAGTCTCAGCTGTAAACAGGAAGTGGTCATTTTAGAGACATTAGCTGCTGACCTCAGACAGAAACCACAATCCCAAGGGAAGAAATTAAACTAAACAAGTAATTTGTGTGTTGTAGCAAGAGGCCTAATTAATATAACAAACTGATAGAAAGATAGATAGATAGATAGATAGATAGATAGATAGATAGATAGATAGATAGATAGACAGATAGACAGACAGACAGATAGTCAATTTTTTAAATACAATGATGAAATAAAATAATTAAAAATATAATTCTTGCAAATAGTAGTGTAAATGGCATTAATAAATAATATGTACAATTTAAATACAAGAGACAACAGCAAGAAGGTTTGATACAGACATGTTGTGTAATCTTATGTTCTGACAGGTGTGTTCACAGAAAGGAGAGCTGTTGCACAGTTTTCTAAAGAATGGTAGGAAGGATTTGTGGCAGTGGAGCTGAATCAGTCAGAGGGAGAATGAGCTCTACTGCCTCTGTAGTGTGGAAAAGAGCATCTATGATGGGTTGGCCATGATGGAGAGCACTTTGCTCAGTGACCTCCTGTCCCTCACTGACTCAAACATCTCCAGATTCTGACCAATGATGTTTCCAGCCTCGTGAATTCATTTGCAGGCATCTCTTGCGTCGATGCTGCCCCCCTTCCCTCCAGAAAAGGCTCCAACATCTTACTGCACACATATAAAAGTTACCTTACCTCACCTTACACATTGAAGGATCTGAGCTTCCTCAGAAAGTAGAGTCTGCTCATCCCCTTCTTATACACAGCATCACTGTTGGATCTCCAGTCGAGTCTGTCCTTGAAGGGAACTCTCGAGTACCTGTAGCTGCCCACTGTCTCTGCCTCCTCATCCATCATGTTAATGGGTGTAGTTGCAGTTTTATTTTAATCCAGAAGTGAATCATCATCTATTTTTTCTTGCTGACATTCAGAAGGAGGTGATTTTTACCAGACCACTCCACGGAGTTCCTCACCATCTCCCTATACCCTGGCTCCTGCCCACGCCTAATGCACTCAGCCACTGCAGTGTCATCAGAGAGCTTCTGCAGACGGCGTGATTCTCACTTGTTTCTCCTTCCACAGGTTTATGCACACTGGTCTCTGTGTCCTGGTATGCCACTCAGGTGTCCTATCAGTTCTTTAACCCAAATACGCCACCCAATGCCAGGTATGTCAATCATACTGTAATGCACTCTTTCCTGTGTGCTTCTTGTTCATATCTGAGTATTCATGTGATTATCAAGGTTTAAGCTCATCATTAAACAAGTGTACTGATGAAGTGCATGATTTATCGGCATCCTAGTGCACATGCCACTCATAATCTAAAAAAGCTGCTGTGATCACAGTTTTCACTATTAATGTAAATATTTCCAGTTACTTCATTTGTGTAATACAAATACCACTGGAGATTCTGTCATGTGACTAACACCTTTACACTTTTCACCGTTTACACATCACATTAACATTGTGTGTAATGAGACTGCAGTGTTTCCATCAGTGTAACAGCTCTGTGAAATGATGTTACAAAGAAGATGTGCCAAGGTGGAAAAAACTCAGTGGCTTGAAGACAAGATGTCTGTCACTGAAATCTGTGTTCGTCTGACCTTACACCGTTCAACCCGCAACTTCGAGCGGAAATTTTTTCAGTTCTCTTTCTCTTCTTTGCATTCATGCTCACTCTTGTTATCTTGTTGAATATATATTTTAAAATGTCATATTTTAGACTAGTCAAGAGGTTTTGTTCATCAAAGAAACAGGCATCGCCTTATCTTAGTATGCAGCCTTAATCCCAAACGTTTCAGGGTCAATTAACATTTTGTGTTGAACTGGAACTACAGCTGAAGGACCCAGACAGTGACATAGATTCTGCTGTCAAAATGTAGGTCAAATTATTGGAAGACTTAACTTGTTCTATCTACTAAATACTCTGAATTGTGCCCATTAAAAATGGATAGCATTAGGTACAGACTTTGTCTAATTATGGCACTGAACGTGACCTGCTAATAGCTACATATTCTGTGTGATAAATGTGCTCAAATAAAATTGTGAAGTGTACAATTTGATCTCCATAAATATCTAGTAATAACAGTAAAACAAAGTTTTGGATGTTCTAAGTTGCCCATGTTATTTTATTTCTTGCTAAATATTTATATCTTCCAGAGATGTCAGCACAAAGCTTTACTGTTTACACAACCATTTCCTCCTCCTGTCCTGTGCAGGTACGAGTTTGGCTCGGCCTTGTTCGTTGGATGGGCAGCAGCCAGTCTGACGGTTCTGGGTGGCTCTTTGCTGTGCTGCTCCTGCTCCAAAGAAGACATGCGAGGGCAGCAATATTACCGCCAATCACAGCCTTCAACAGCCAGGGAGTACGTGTAAACCCCACCCTCTTCCAGCAGTCACCCAAACAGAGAGCAGAGGACACGCTTGGCACCACCCTTTATTCCCCTTCTATATATGCCATAACAAAAAGACTATCATGCATACACACATGCAATCATATAGCTGAAAGACACTTGTGTTCTTATGCAGCAATACACAACTTATGGAGCTGTACATGCATGAGCATGTTATCCAACAATAGGATGTATGTGGCGACAAACTTAAAGAACTACAAACTTATAAGTATAAAATGTTAAGCTTGTATTGTGAATTGACATCTCTTGCTTTAATGTCAGTATTTAATGTATTTTAAGAGGTAAGTGCAAAGGTACAAAGACAAAAAATTCTAGTGTTTGTTTCTTGGTACAGAAAACAACATTTGGAGCAAATTACACGTTAAATTAAAAAGTGTTTCTCAGCTAACGAAGGAATGGTAAAATACCAGCACTGCAAAACTTGGTGAAGTTTTACTAGCATGTCCTGTGCTTCCTGGTTGGAGCTGCATTGGTCCATGTATATTCACACTCCACCTGTGCAGTTTGGTTGTGTGGAGGGACAAGGCCAAACCACTGTGTGCAAATGAGGAAACAATTATTGAAATTAGCAGCTCTGAACCAGTTTACTTTTAAAATCCTTTTCTATGATGCTCGGAAATGAACTCAGACAAAGAATAGTTTAACTATTATTCTGGATAGTGCTGAAATCAACCTATAAGATATCCACAAGTAGCTCAGCAGCACTGCCACTGATGAAAGCAGCTACTGAGGAATTCATCCAACCAAAACTAATGACAGTACAGAATCAGGCGTGCTTAGTTTCCTAAGCAGTGACGGCCTCAGGCAGCCATTTTGTTAACAGCTGAGCAAATTTCTCACATAATAAGAAACATGGTCCTTTTTTCACACAACAAGGACTTGATGAGGACCACACACAGAGACACAATCTAACTTGCAGGAGTGGAGTGTGAATTGTTAGGTGAAGGTGTCTGTTTAGATAATGAGTATGACTGCTGCTGATTATCACTCTTCCATTATTCTTAACACTAAGAGAAAGTGGAGCCTCTCATCGACACATATCATCACGCTCCATTTGCTAACACCATCATTCCAGATTCATACACTCCCTCATCTCATAATCTTTTGTATAACCAAACCAGTGTCTAAGATCTAAGCTATTTCATAGACTTCACACACATACATAATCTCTGAGAATCATAAGCTAAAAGATGCTAGCACAGTATTATGTATATGTAAGTGAACATGATGCATAAAACATAAGTAAATAAAAAGCTTATATGTTATTCCACTGCTTGTGCTCCAATGGCATCGTGGTTAACACATCTGCTTGGCAAGCAAAGATGTTGCTTGGTCAATTCCAAGGGGGATCCCCCTTGGTGTTGTGTCAGGAAGGGCATCTAGCATAAAGCTAGTAAAAACCCCTGCTAAATCAAACATGGGGAGCTACTTTCTGTAAGAGCCCCTTGTGGAAGGGACCAGCTGAAAGCAGCTTGTTTTCTATTGAATGCCACTGGTTACTTTCATATAATGAAAACAGGTGGTCTTCAAACCACTGACTACTCATTGAAGGTCAAGTACAATACATACTTGCAGCTATGCCCACATTAGAGCCTTTAAAATTCAACTGCTGCTAAATTGGCTCTTGAGTTCTCCCTTCATGCGCCAACATCGCTTTGCCCCCATTTATGCTTCCAAAAGAGTTAGTCCATCCCTGTTCCACATACAAACCATTAACTTTTCTTAGAATAAGTCCCAGTTGTCCCACTTCCCAGATATAGGCTTCTCTTCTTGGAAGAGACTTGTTTGTAGAGAGCGCTGTTATTCTCTGATTTGGGGGAGGCTGAAAGTCCATAGGAAATTCCTTGCACCTTTTAGATAAAAAGGCATGTCAAGTTCTTTAGTCCGTTGGTAGCAACTGTGAGTACAAGCTTATCGACAAGGACAAAAACACTATGTCCAATATAAAATCTAAAGATCTAAATAAATAGTTTGAAATTTTGAGAATGAACAGTTTTAGCAAATGTTAGATAAGAAGAATGTGAACAGCATAGACTACAAAAGTTGGACATAGCCACAATGACATCATCCACTAACTTTTGAAATCTAATTTCAAAGCCTCCAGATGATCCTTTGTCAATCAGGATTCATTAGTCAGTGACCATAGCACAGATAATACTTAGCATATGACCAAGATTTACAGAATCATTTTTTTAGTGACTAAGTCTATAAAGTCAACAGCAAAGAATTTACACAGGTCAGGTCTCAAAACTGTTTTAAGTACTTTCACATTGGCTTCACTTTTCAGACCTGTAGCTACAGCTGCCATCTTTTAAAGTCTAAAACTCCAAACCACTTAGACTAACTCACGGCTGACAGTAACATTGGCGATGGCTAGCTTAGCATTCTATTTAGACTGCAGGGAGGACATAAATAATTAGCTCACGAGGAACTAAGAATTACCATTGAGACCAGTTTGCTATGTCCTCTGGTGCACTACCCAGGCTCCAGCCTTATAAAAAGACAGGCTCACAGACTCAGACAGGTTAGCTAATTTTCATTCCATTCAGACTTTATGCTCGGTTCACCGTCACAGAACTGATTACAGCAGACTACCACATGGTCATGAAACCTGTTCACTGACTTCATTTGTTTCTTCTCACCTTTACTCGTCATTCCATAGGGTCTAATTTTTAATTTAAATCTTATATTTATGTGTTAACCTGTACAATGCTAGCCAGCGTACATGTACCACTCAGTCTTAACCTTGTTGGCTAACAATCATACCTGTGGCTCTGTAACATGGTGGGAATCTGAGAGGTCTTTATGTGTCTTATTTCCCCCCCTGCCTTCTTATCCTGACTTTCTTCTTCTCTCCTCTAATTCAGGGCAGAGTTGTTGAGTGAAACTAGTTTCCCTGACTGATCAGCCCCCGCCTTTTTATCGAGGACTTTCCGACTGTCCCACCACTGTCTCCCCACCCCCCTTCATTTCCTTTACCTCCCAATTTGGACCTGTTGTAGTAGATGATTCCTTTTCTCAGTAATACATCTGCACCTTATCAGTTTTAATGGGAACCACGGTGTAATGTCTTCTTCGACCCCCCCTTGTCACTGAGCCTTCTCTGTAAATATGGATTCTTAGAGAATATGTGGTCAGAACCTCTCTTTAAGAGATGAGACATCAACCCTCTGCTATACCTTCCATCCCCCTTCTGTCCAGTTATTGACTGAAAGTTAACAATAAGCTGAAACATATTTTTGCGCTGATTTATGGTTTCACGTGTAGGCTATGACCTCTAGGTGTTTTGATAAATGTGACTTTCTTTTCGTTTTGTTCACTGTGACTGTACTTTGACTGAAACGTGTCTTTTTTTCCCTTTTGAATTGCAGACCAAATGTTAAAAGTACCCCACCAGAGAAAAGGGAGCAGTACTTGTAGTTTGGGAGAGTCTTCTGGCCTTACCATGGTTTAGAGTCTGTCAGCAGACAAAACCCTCTCACTGAGGAATTCAAAACAGACAAGAATGAATTTATGAACAGCAAACGCTCAAGCATATTGCAAGAACATAAATTAAGTCTTTGTTGAAATTAATGAAATTGTTTGGGGAAATGTTCTATGAATTAGATGTACTGGGGGGGTTGATATCCTTGTCTGTGTTGTTGACTTTAGGAGAGACAGTCATTCAGGGTATGTTTTCTATAACATGTTAAAAACCCAGGTGTATATATCACCAACTTTACTCCTTTCTTTTTCTTTCTTTCTTTCTTTTTTTTACTACATATATAATGTTATACTACAGTGCCTTATAACACATGTTTGCACACATGTATGTAAATTCTGTTTCCCATCCCATCTGAATGATGTGCATCCACAGTTCCTCTGCAAGGACTTGTGTTTCCCTTTTTCTATTGTTGGAATTCCAAAAATGAATGTGAAGCTACTCTACAGTACCACTTATGAAAGAACAAAGACATACCCATGACAGATCTGCCACATAATGCCTTATGCCACTGTAAGCTCTGTGCCTGTTTCCAAGTAGCCTGGATTGAGTCCATTCATTTTGTTTTGTCTGGTGCCATTATGATTTTGTGTGAATGAAAGAGTCGTTATATTATTGACTCTAAAGGATGTACTGTATTGTGTGCTGTCTCCTGTACTAAGGAATGCCAGTTTACTGAGTGTTAAAATGCCTTCCCGATGCCTGCATTTATTTACCATGCCATTCTTTTCTCTAATATTTACCTCCTTCATGTCGTGTATCATCTCATTTACCTGTATACCTGTCTGTTTCCTTTAGAATGAAGTAAACAGAGATATAAAAATGGA